>JADRCD010201169.1:0-20517 GCA_019843815.1 Montemys delectorum
GTTTGCCTTTATTTACATGAAAACTCCTTTCCAACTATGTAAATACTCAGGTATAACAAAGCTCAGTTATGATAAACACCTCTTACGAAAGCTCCCAGCTCCCCTACAACTGTCAGGCTTCATCCTATTCGTGGAAAACACCATCACTAATGGACCTTTCCTTAGTGATCCATCAAATGGATCCCAATGGCTGCCCAAGTCCTCCTGTCACCAGGTTATTGTCCTATCGTATTTAAAATTGTTATTTCTGGACAGCATTCACAAGTGCTGTCTTCACAGAGACTGGGCCATTGCTCCTAAAGGAAACACAGAGTTAGGGAGAGTTGACATTCCAGCAGTCATGATTTCGGCAGCCAGTAAGTAGATCCTTCATTTATGTCTACTTGTGCCTAAGACACCTTATTCAATGCTGGGAAGCATTTTAAACAGCAAAATCACCACCATAATCCTCAAAAGCATATTATCTTCAAGCCTGGTATTAAAAAGAGACCACAGAAAGACCTGCCTGTCTCATGATAGTCACAGGGAGAAGGCGGGGTGTGGCCCCTTCTCTGCCTCAGCTTGGAACATGAACATTGGAAAGACTAAAAATTTTGCAGATCTGAGTCTGCACAAATCTGTGCATGACACGAAAGCCTTAATTTTCAAGCTTTGACTTGAGTGTTATAAATTAAACTCAGCAAGTTTTTGCTATTTACAAACAACGGCAATCAGCTGTTCTCTACCTCAGCACTCCAACCTCACGGGACCTCTCAAACTCATGATCACGTTCCCTATTTCAACAAGAAAATGGGAACAATCAGGTGAGAAGAAGTCTGACTCCTACCACTGTCCTATCAACCGTAGATCACCATATTCCTTTGTGACTTGAAACTAATAATCAGAAATAAGTACTGGGTAGGATCTGAGTGGTTACAAATTGCAAATTTATTTACAAAAACCAACAACTGGAAGAATCCAAACAATCAGCAGTTAGTTAAATGCACATAAAATATTAGATAGTTTTCACTACGAGCTAAGATACATAGGATAATGTACACCAAGTAGCGGAATTATAGATTCTAAAACAAATAATAAAATCTGGTCTCATTTTTATAAAATTAAAAGAATCCACACAGGGACCTTGGCTGGCCTGAGCATGTCAAGCATGGCTCTGGCTGGTCTGGCCCTTCTCTCCAGCCCCTCTGCCTTGCCAAAAACTGTTAGATCACATTCTTGAATGAACCAAGTTCTATCTCTCATTTGGCCACTTCTTTCTCCCAAGCTGAAGAGAGAAGGTCCAGCTAACAAAGTATTAAAGTATTGAAGTTCAACAGTCAGAAGGCCTCCTGGCTCACCTAATTAACATTCCCAATTAAAATGAAACACCTCTTCCTAACACGGGGTTTCCCCTTGTACCTTTAGAAACTGCCATATGCCTATGTGCTAAGTCTGTCTCCTCTCTATCCAGGGGCAGTCCTTTGTCCCACTCTGGGACAAACATCCCTGTCCCCTCTCTTTGTTCCCTTCTCCTCCTCCTTCTTACTCTATTCTCCTGTCTGTGTCCCTTATCCCTGCCTTTGGTCGGTCTGTAGCAAATACATCTCCTTGTGCTGAGAACTTGGTCTTAGGGTGTCCTGGGCCAATACTTTTCCTTTCAATAGATTCATTTTGTCTCTATGTGTTTGTTTACACACTGAAAATTAACCAAAAGGATATGTGAGAGGTCAACCAACCTTCAACCCTGCTCTGCCTAACATCAAAGCCTGGGCTCTTCACTGTTGTATTGAGCTAAGTAGGAGGCTACTTCAAATAGAGGGAGAAGGAGATGGCTCATGTTGCCCTTTGGCCCAACAGGGCACAGTAAAGTTATACATATTATCCAAGGTTTCTGGATATAATTGTATATCCTTTATGAATATACTTGCTTGGTGATAGGATTGTTCTGAAGATTTATTTTAAATCCATGAGTATTTTGCCTGCTTGTACATCCGTGCTTCATCATGTGCCACAGAGACCAGAAAATGGAGCACCTGGAACTCAAGTTTAAGATGTTTGTGAACTACCATGTGCTGGGAACTGAACCTAGATCCTCTGCAAGACAAGCCAGTGTTCTTAACCACTCATATATCTCTCCAGCTCTAATTACACAATTTGTAATAAAAAAATAAGGAGAAGGGTTAAGCCTAAAAAAATATCTGGTAAAGTCAACACTTTACCAGCTAGTATTCCTCCCAGACTTCAGTGGGGTCCCTGGGAGCTTAAGTACAACACACAACGATCAGCTCTTTGATAACAAAGTTTTAAGAAGTACCTCCTGACTTGTGTTGAAGGAGGAAGAGGGGGAGGAGGAGGAGGAGGAGAGGGAAGGGAAAGGAAAGGGGAGAAAGAGGAGGAAGAGGAGGGGGAAAAGAAGAAATAGTAGTAATAGTAGTAATAGTAAAATGTGCCCTTTCTTAGGTGAGAAATGTCTGGATGCTTGGAAAGGCTCAAAGCCGAATTTCCATATGAACATCTGTTCTCCTTGTCAGCCAGTCCTCACTAGATGTTTGAGAGATGATCAGACTTTCCCAAACTTGATCTAAATACCAAGATAATTAAGATCTATAATCAGAGTCCAAGACCTTCTCTCCTATACTAGTAAAGGAGAAAGTACAAGTTAATGGTTTGTCTTTAGGCACAGCAGTGGTGGTAGGTGGGGTGAAGGGGTGGGGTGAAGGGATGGGGTGAAGGGGTGGGGTGAAGGGGTGGGGTGAAGGGGTGGGGTGAAGGGGTGGGGTGAAGGGGTGGGGTGAAGGGGTGGGTCCGATTGCCTTATGTGGCAGACGGAGTGATTGGGGCTTCTCTGGTTGGCATGCAGTATCCATCTACGGGACTGAGAGCTGTTCCTAGAGCATAGCCCGGTATCATAGCCCCATATCATGCATGATTGGGGTATGTCTACCCCAGCCTCTTATGACTGGAACCCCAGAAGAGTCACAAGTATGACCTACCTCCCTTCTTCCTTGCCCTAATCTCATGTCACTGCACATTCAGTTCTAGGGGCCCTTCCTACTCAGTGCCCCACAAGCTAATCAAAACTACTCAAAGATAAAGCAAGGTTCTTCCTTGGTACCACGTATGTAGATCATCATGGCTCTCTGCTCAGTAATTACTCCTTAAAATTGTACAGATAATTTTGTGTTCTTCTTTAGTGTTATATCTTTTAGAAAGTAAAAGTGAAGTTATACAATGAGAAAAAGTTGAATTCTTCTTCTGTCCATGGCCTTGTCTACCTGGCCCCACAACCCATCCCATGGCTTCTTAAATCTTGAGAGCCACTTGGGTCAATAAATTCTGAGAACCTAGTCTTTAATGTAAGTGTGGACTTTGAGGAATACTAGAAATTATTTATTAGGACTTTACAGGAGAATAACAGAAATGGCATTTAAAATGAGCAACATGTTTTAACATGAAAACTATATCTAAGTGGCTTGCCCACTTAAAATGGCCTCCCAGCCCCCCACCCCCACCCCATTTTTCTGGGCTGGAACCAAGAAACCTTAAGGCTTGTGACCTCTGACCCCGAGGAGAGCTCCCACCCCCACCCCATTTTTCTGGGCTGGAACCAAGAAACCTTAAGGCTTGTGACCTCTGACCCCGAGGAGAGCTTCAATTGCTTCAGGCAGACCTGTCCCTTAACTGCCACAGAATCCTGGGAAGGTTCTTAACTGACACCAACAGCAAATCCAGTCAGATCTCTCTTCAAACCTGAGGAAGCAAGGACCCTGGAGGTATCCCTTGAAACCAAACTATGCTCAGACATTTCTGCTATACCATGTGATCCTGAAGGAAAACAGATAGGAGGAGGAGGAGGAGTCCTTAGAGAAAAATGTTGTCAATAAAGAAATTTAGCCAGTTGAATGTGATGGAGCATCAATGCCTGTCCGCCAAGCAGCGGGACTGTGGCGCTCAGAGGAAAGCTGGGCAGAACACAGCTACTGCAGCTGTGCCTGCTCCTTCTCTCAGACCAGAGGAGGAATGTGTTCGGAAAGGAGAGGGTTGGGATATAATGGGGCAAACTGTGTCACATACATAACTCCGTATATGAAGCAGTGGTCCAGTCAAGTGGAGGTGGAAACAGGGTGTGGGGCTTGGGTGTGTGTGTAGGGCAGGGGTGTTGGGGAGGACCTGGTGGCTCTGGAGCTCATTGCCTTTATAATCTCCATCCCCACAACCACTGCCATGTGGCTGCCCCTGGAAGCAGACTGTTTACACTGGCTGGTAAATGAATAAGGGCTATGCACTAGACACTATGCACTGGGGGTCTGGCTGGTATGAATCTGGAATTCTTCTGAGGGATTGATGGTGCCAGAGCCAAGGTGAAGAAAGGAATCATCCTGGCCAGGCTGGCTTCCCTCGTGTCTCATAGACCCCTTCTCTCGTAGATCTGCTCTTCACTGGGACTCCTCTTCCAACTCTGGGCTCTTTCTGAGAAAGGGGTGAGGAAAGAGTGGGGGGCGGGGCTTGCAAACACTCAGACTCAGCAGATTTTAAAGGGAGGGTGCAGGCTTCCCATCCATGAACAGACAGCAGGAGGGCCCACCCCAAGGACAGACAGATAGGAAGGCCCACCCTATATCTTTCTTCATCACTAGATAAGCCCATTTCTGCCAGTGGGTTTTCCAATGAAAATAATAGTATTGAAATATTTGTTAATTAACTGATTATCTAATCTATAATTTGCACTATAGGAAAAATCAGTGCCTTCAAATTTCAATGCCATAAAGGCCATTAAAGGTCAGAAGCTAGGCACAGCCTCCTGGAGCTGCCGAGAGAACAGACTCTAAGTGGAATGTCTTTGGGGTTAGTTTATACTTCAGAACCCTCTTCTCACCTTCGCTATGGCTGAGGTTTGCAAGGGCTGCTATAGGCTGCCCTCTGGCTGCCCAGCCCCAGTCAGTTTGCTTTCCTTTAGGTGATTACACCTTCTCTGTGCTCAAGTCCCATACAGATCCTAGCCAAAGTAGTTAGTGGCAAACACTTTTTTTTTTCCACTTCTGTGCCCGTGATTCCTACAGAGAAGATCTTCAAAGCCAATCCTAAGATATCCTAGGACATGGCTCATCACTTGTTTCTTAATGTACCTAATACAGCATCCTGATACTTAAGCCATTGTTGGGATTGGGCTGAGTCTTGGCTGGAATACTGGCCAAGGCTAGCAGTAGCAGGCTGCTTTCACTCACTGTCCAGGCTCTGGGGTGGGGGTGGGGGGGTCTGTCTGAGGTTGCAAAGGCACAGGAGTGCATTGAAGCAATCTTAGGAGATTGGACCACTAGCAGGCCTAGCTGCTCTGGATGCAAAGGCTCAGGCTGGTTGGTATTCTGTCAGAAGCACCTAGTGTTGGTGAGTTTGGAGCAGCGTACAATCTTTACTTGATTGGAAATCTATTGAAACAGACTAGAGACAGAAAGGAAAGTTAACAAGTTTAGGGTAGTAGGTAGGGTATGCCAGCCACATACCCTGTAGGGACTAAGATGCTGAGAGAACCTGGCTGCCAGGTCTGCTTTGATATGTTAAATAGGTACCTTAGCTAGCCATTTGTCCCAGGTTTGACACTGACCATCAGTGCCAGCAGGACCCTGACTTTAAAAGGAGTTAGCTCATAGTAGGAAAGTTCTAGAAAGTGTAGTCTGGATGTTGAACTCCTGAGGTGGTTGCAATGAGAAATAAATGTTGACACATTATATAGTGACTGGCACGAAGTTTGGAAACTCTGGGTTCCTATAAATTTCCTGCAGTGGAGTTTGCTCTTCTGGTGAAGGACCGGTGACATGTGACATTGAGTCTGGGTATTGTTTTCATGTCATCTGTTGGATGAGTTTGGCCACACCATTGGCCCTCTGACCTTGGTCCTTTATCCAAATTTGGGAGACTGGGGAATTCCTAATATAGGGGGTGATTTCTGAGATTTCTGTGGATCTTCAGACTTAGAGGTAGAAAATTAAGGGACCAGTAAGGAGGTGGGCATGGTGGATAAGGGCTCTGAGCTAGCTTTGAGTCCTGCTCCCAGGTGAGCCCGAGAAAACTTTTTTTTTCCCCCCAGACAGGGTTTCTCTGTGTACCCTAGCTGTCCTGGAACTCACTCTGTAGACCAGGCTGGCCTCGAACTCAGAAATCCACCTGCCTCTGCCTCCCAAGTGCTGGGATTAAAGGCGTGCGCCCCCACTGCCCGGCTGAGAAAGCCCTTAATAGTGACTGTGATGTTGTTTTTCAGAGTCTCCTGACTGTGAATGTTCTGTAAGCCATGCTTCCAAGATATTCAAGACATGCCACCCACCTCCAACAAAAGAGGGTCCCAGTGGGCACCATTTCTCCACATCTGCCTTCTAGATCACATCCCCTCACATGCTGAACAGACCAAAGCTTCCACTATGAAGCAGGGCACTGAAGCTCTAAGTTTAGAACATCATGTGATGAGCTACTGTTTTTTTTTTTTTTTTTTTTTTTTTTTTAAAAAACTTGGCATAAAATTTTTGATTCTTCACAGTCTGGCCCAAGCTTTCCCTTCTCTGACGCAGCCTCCTGACCCTCTCTCCTACTTCATTCCTCTAGAATCATTCAAGGTGCATCAGACTAAACATCACCATGCCTCTCTGCTTTGGACTTCGCTACAGTTCCTGGTCTCTCCTCTGGCCAATACCTTCTGCCTATAAGGCAGGTCCCTGCCAGAACTAGCTAACACCAACTACTTTGTGGTCCTCCAGCCTGCTCTTTCTTCAAAGACGCCTACCTTGCCCCACCCCACTAAATTCCCTCCATTTCTCAAAAGGCCTCTCATGACTTAACCTTTATTTTCCAAGCTCTTGTAACTTTTAAAGTGATAAGGATTGTCCTTGTACTCCGTATCCCCATGTTGCCCAACCGTGCACACATAGGGAGATAGACAGTACCTGTTGAGTAAAATGTAGTAATAGATAACATGTGAAACAGACCATCTGAAGATGCTTCAACCTTCACTTTTCTTTCCAACCCTGACTGACACGTCTCCTTCAGCCACGCTTTTTTCTTTTTTGTGTCCTCAACTGCTTCTGCATGCATGTCACCTAACTAATATCAGTTGTGTTACTACATGTGCAAATCCTAAGCTAGAGTCAGATGACATCACCCTCTCTCTCAGGATGGAGGAGAAAAAGAATGCCCTGGACCACGCCTACAACAGGGAGGTCAGAAGCTACAATTTGTAGAGTACATCTTTAGATAATGTGTTTTTCAGAGGTTAAAGCATAGGTTTTTGACCCCACCTCCACCCCAAGATTAAGAGGGTAGATATCTCAATGCAGATTTTATTTTCTTGGATACCTCCTAGGTGACAAATTGTATAATAAGTCTTGATTTATCTATGTTATGGGAAGGGGGAAGCTATCAAGATTCTGTAGTGATTTCCCCCAAGGAACAAAGGCTGAGCAGGATTTTATTGTGGGTTATTAAGAATGCTCTTTGAAGAGGAGGGAGTGCTACAGGTGGCATTATAGGCTGCTTTTACCAGCGATTCCCAGGACAGCTAATAAAATTTATGTATCACAAGTAGTGTACTTCAGAACACGAACAGGCAGTATAGATTGCCTCTGGTATGCTGTGAAATTACGGGTGGGTTGGGGGAACAGCCTTCAAATGAAGGCTGCTCTAATGTAGTCAGAGGAAGACCTTCAACCCCACACTGTAAAATTCTCAGGAAATCATTAACATTGTACTGGAGTGACGTTCTCCTATTCTCTGCTAACTTGTCAAGCCAAGTTGGAGAAGGACGTACGGAGCCATCCGACTTGGGACTAACTTCACCCTGTTGAGAAAAGCAAAATTTTCCAAAGCCAAAATGAGTTACAAATTCAACCCCTCATGAAGCCCAGGGGTGTGTTGACAGTCCTTAGGGGTTCGGGCCATTATTCACTTACCAATAGATATCAGTGTTTGCTTTCCTTAATCTAATTAAAGCCTATTGCTTCATACACAGACAAATGGGGAGGAGGCCATTCATACCACAATTTCATCCTAGAACAAGTACCAGAAAACCTAAAGAACCTGAGGTGGGATGGTTTGATACTAGCGTCCAAATCTGCTAGGTATGGCTTATCAAAAAAACTTTCGATTGATCTCCCCCTCCCCCCTTTTGGTCTGTGTTTTCTAAACATACCAAAGAGCTTCCATGTCCCTCCTTTGCCATCCAAAGTCTCTCCCAGCTCCCGATGTCCTCCACAGAGCAGATCGAGATCTGTCTGTCCTGCAAACCTGACCATGTCCTGCAGCCCCCAACCCCCAAACCCCCTGCTTAGAAACACTCAAAGGTCCTCCATTGCTCCTAGGATGAAGTCCAAATTCCTCATTTTGGCTTACAAGTCCCTGCAGGATCTGGTCCTAGATGAGTCCTTCTCTGATTTAGTTGGCCCTCCCCCACCTATTGCTACCTACCAGCGTCAACTGTCTCTTCTGCTCTCCAGTTATATTGGAGATTCCTTGGTCAGCGTGGATGCTCTCTCGTCTCTGCCTTCTCTGTTCCCACATCCTCCTTTTGACTTAAGTTACAAGCATGTGTGTGTGTCTGCATGAATCCATGTCGGAATGAGGTCTTTAGACAGGACTGAATGAGATTTAACTGACTACCCCATGCCCATACCACAGCATAAACTGTTGGGAGAAGGGGGAGGTTCTACCTCCCCTGAACAGTGGAAGAAGAAAAAACTGATTTCAAATTAAATGCCAGCTCTCCCGGGGAGATGGCTCTGTCCACTAAGGATTTAAGTGTGGTCTCCATCTGTCTGTTTGATTTGGCTTGGTCTCAACAAAGCAAAGGATCACACTGACACAGTCACATTGACAAGATGCATAATTCACCAGAAGAGATGACTTGGTTGTTGCATTTTGTAAGTTTCATAAGAAAATAATGTAGGAAAACAAGAAGCCACAATTCACCCTACTGACTTGTGATAAATGTGACAATTTCCATGGGCACTTGGGAAAAGTACCATTGTTCAGAAAGATAATTTTGCTTTCCAATGTGCTATCTCTCTACCTTGTGGCTTTTATTCCTACTATTCAGAGCTTGACCCACATATATAGTCAGAATCTAAAATTTTCATTGGCTTCATTACTTCAAAATTCCTGGTTAATGGCCTGTATTCATTTTTAAGCTGTTTTAATACCAAAAGTACCTTCTTAAGTGACTCCTATTCAATCCACTAAGAATCTCGTGCATTCCCAAGGCTTGGCTCCTTGCAAGCACCCGTGAGTCCCTGAACTTCTCTGGGTGATTAATAGGGCATAACTGAGTGAGTGTTCCGATATATGTTGGCTCTTCACAAGTCTTCAGTTTCTTTTTTTTTTTTTTTTTTAACTGAAAGCTCTTCCTAGTCATGTGTGGTACTCTCTACCCTCTTCTTCCTCCAGAGGCTCTTGCTCCCTCTACCCCCGCCCTATTGCTGACATTTATTTTCATTCTTTATATGCAGCCTTTTTATGGCTTCACTTTTATAGGTGTCACATCTTCCTATGTCGATGTTTTGGGTGATGAGGGTGACTCTTGCTGCTTCATGCTTCCCAGGTTGCTTGACACATAGTCTGGAGACTGTCCTATACAGATGGGACAAGAAGAGTGAAGGGGCTTGTGACACAAAGTCCAAAAGATAACTGCTTATTATAGAATTCCTCAAATCAAGATAGGTGTAGTTAAGTTATATGATCCAACCAGAACTTACTCAGCACTCCTAGTTTTGCAAACTGCTGAAGATCCCCTAGAGCTGATTTCAATCAGTAAATTGATTGATGATGGTACCAGACACTAAACAGGGGCTGGCATGACCCAAAGAGATGACCCCATCCCCTTTCCCTTCCTGGAAAACCTTACTCTAGATGGCAGGGAGAGACAGGCCTTTGCCTCCTACTATCCCCGAGCATCCATGTAGGCAATAGAACAATGTCCAGTTCTCTCAAGCAACACGGAGAATTTCTCGAGATCCGTTCATGCTAACTAACCCAACCAACCATTTTATAATGACTTGAGAACAGGTTCAAAATGAAAATGAAGTAAACTCAAGCACTCATTCAGGAAGGGACAAGAATCCTTCCTGAACATGGTGTAGGAACATACACAATCTACCTAGAGACAGGTTACCAGCATGACCTCAAAAGCATAGTGCAGGGGATTATGGGAAAGAACTAGAGGCACAAGGAGAAAGGGAATCAAATGGATTTATTTTTTTTTTAAAAAAAATTGGGACTATGTAATTGGGACCATGTTAGTGGGAAGGGAGTCTCAGTGTGGCCACCCCTCCCTTGGCCCAGGGAAGGTGCAAACAGCCTGTCAAGGGGGTGGGGTTAGCTACTCAACACTCATTATCCTCTGTGAGGGGTGGGACATGAGGAAGCAGGTGGGCTGAGATGAAGGTGCCTTCCCTTCAGTTCTAGGTTCATTGTGCTACTGGAAAGTTGCACACTGCCAGATGGAAGTCCTTTAAAGGGGCCATGCCAGATCATTTACAAGCTATGTGGAAGAAAGGCAAGCCCTGTTATCACAAGACCTCTTGTCAGGCAGGGAAGGGGGAGGGAGGGAGAGAGGGGACCAGAGATTGGTGGAACCCTCAAGTAGTTCCTTCCTTGGGTCTTACTAAAGTCCTTTCTTTGACCTCAGCAGTTACACACAACACACGGACACACACACAAAAGGAAAAAAAATGCATTCCACTCCATTGATTCGAACGCTCTGTTTTCTCCATACTCCCGTTAATTTTACAGTGTTGAATGTGTTTTTGAAAAGGAGACAGCACAAGGGTGTCAAAGGCGCTTCCTCCTTCCTTTCGTCTAAGAACTTAGCGTAGTAGAAATTGAAACAAAGGCCATTGGATGTTAAGTTCTTGTCCTGAACTGACAATCTACAACAGTCCTGTGAGGGAGATCATGTGGTGCCCAGACACAAATGGAAAAAAATGTGTCAGCAGGCAAAGGCAGCTGTGCTATGTCCTGGAGCCTTGAGAGGCGGGACTTAAGGTCTGGGACCTTAGGGACTTGAAGGACTCTAAGCCTGCCCTTTGCAGCAGTGCTCCTGGGTGGGGCCCTCTGAAGCCAGCTCCCAGCTGGCAGGAATGCCTATATGTACTCCCCTGGGGATGAATCTTGAGAAAGGTCATCTCATGAGACTATAACCTAAAGGGTGGCTGAAGGCGTGCTTCAAAGAATGCACTGGCTAGAACTGGTGGCCAATCATGACCATAAAAGCATGAAAAATGTATTTTAGGTTTGCTTAGCTGTTTCTACAGGGTTGGATAGGGTGAAAACGCATTGTTGGGTTCACTGTCGAAAATGTTTTAACTGGAAGGGTAACAAGGGCTCCAAGTGGTTTTTATTTTGGTTGAAGAGTGCATTAGTATATGAATATAGAGTTTCCTCTTCCTGGGTGGCCTTCTGTCTCCACATGAGATATATCTGCCAATACTCTGAAGTCCCTGTGTGAGTGTCCATCTGTCCCGTGAGAAGCAGTAACTTGGACAGACAATGAGTCTGAGAACCTTGGAGACTAACAGCTGATCTGATTCAGTTTCTCCTATTCTGAAAGTTTGATTCTGTTTGTGCTCATGGGCTTAAATAGACTGAATTATTCTGTTCTATGGGAAAGAGTGAGCTAGTCATCCATGGGGTGGTGGTGGGTAGGGTCTTGGACACAAGGAACATGATTGGTACAGATGACTCTATCCTTGAACCAAGTCCATGGGCACTACAGGAATTGTTACCCAAGTATCCCTTATGCTCATAACCCTGGTACTCTCAGGCAATCTTCCAGGCTTCTGGGAAAAACGATTGGCCCTCAGGACTGGAAACAGGGTCAGTAGTAACTGGACCACAGGGGAAACTGTATGTATTTTTCTACAATGTTCATTAAATGTTTGTCCTTTTTTTTTTTTTTTTTTTAATCTGCGGTATTGTTCCCATAATGTGCTTCCAACTGACTCCTGGTTGTCAGATCCTAGTGGGAGTTCATAGGATCAGGTAGGAGAGTGGGAGGCCCTGGGAAAGCCAAAGGTGGCTACTTAGTGTGATTTTCATGCCAATGTCTCTTGCTAGCCCTTTGTGTTGCATCTAGTATAACTCCTAGCTCAGGGAAAGGTCGCCAGCACACCTGTGTTTCCAACCTTCGGTTTTTGGAGTCCAAGCTTGAATGGAACAGTGTTCTAAAGCTGTAAATTTGCTGCCAAAAGCTTACACTGAAGTCCTGGAGGTGAGGCCTGCCTCCACCTGTCAATGGGGGGGGGGGGGGTGTAGCTCTTCTCTCCCATATGCCCTGCTTGCTGAGGTTTCTTCTTTAACCTTCAGAGAAGTAGATGCTATTTATTGGTAGGCCTGGGCTTAGTCCACCCACATCTCTGGTTGCCACCAGTCAACCCTAAGAAAGTGCAAATATGCTCATATTATGTAGGAAGTTGCAAAACCAGCCGGAGATTCCAATAAAATGATGAAGCTTCCAAAACGGGAGTTGGTGGTTTGGGCTAGCATCCAGTGGGATGTGGAAGAGCATGGCTGAGCTCAGGAAGAGAGAACAATATGAATTCATGGTTGTCTTAATGCTTTGGTGACAACACGTGAAGCTATGTCTCTCCAGGATGCGCTGTGGGGGAGACTCTCTGATCACAGTGTTCACAGGAAGAGTCACTGAAGGTGCCACAGAGACAATGACACTAGGAGCCACAGGTTCATTCTACCTGGTGCTATATCCCAGTTCTGACACAAGTGACAAACCTCCTGGATCATTTAAACCTCAGACCAATCCCACAGAATAAACATGTGGAAGGTTTTATACCTAGGCCTACCTCATAGAGTTGTTGTGAAGATTAAATGGGTTGTTAACTCATTTGAGGTCCCTGTGTGGTGCCTGGCATAAAGTGTACACTCAGTGAATGCTGGCCAGCAGCAGGAGGTGGGCCCACCCAAGACAAGATGAAGGATGGCAGTGGAGGAGGTAGGGATGTGCTAAGCAAAAGGGGTCATCCCCTGCAGACATCTCAGCCTGGCTCGGGGGTGGGGGGGGGGAGAGGAGAAGCCTTGCTTTCTCAAAGCTCTTTGATCTTACTTAGTCTAATCATCGGGGTTCTAAATCCATGCCATGTTACAGAGAGTTCTCAAGAGAGATGGGGACCTGTTTCCCCAAGCCCAGACCCATTATAACCATGCTCTTTAAGATACGGAGATTCCAGAGCTACCTCTCCCAGGTGAACAAACCAGACATTAGTCTGGAAGGGAGCTTGGGGTCAGCTGCTCTCGACTGCCACCTGCTGTCAGCCACCGCTGTGTCCTCTCTTTCAGAGCTCATTCTCACATTAGTAAATTCCTAAGGATGAGATCCAAACCCAGCTCTCTCGTTGGATCCTTACATGTTCTCCTCAGACTAGGATCATGTGGTTCTGACTCAGCCTTACCATTAAAGCCATTGGGGGGTTGGGAGGGTAGGGTGGTACTGCCAAGCCTCCTGGCTTAGCAAGTTAGTGCTGAAATGCAGACACAGCCAAGGGCCAGAGTGTTAGGTTGCCACTAGCTAGCTGTAGCATTTAGGCCTGTCCCAAAGCACTGGGCAAAAGAAAAAATTGATAAAAGGTGGCCAACAAAGGCAAAGGGGAGAAAGAAGACAGGCAACAGTCTATAAAATGGCCAGCAAGATGCCTAAAGATGTTCTAGGACTTTTGGCCACCTTTAGCATGGAAAATTCGGGAGTAAAAATGGTAAGTGAGCGGCAGGTGCCTTGCTCCATTACTGTACTCTCACACTGATAACAAAAGACGTTCCCTGTTGAGGTTGAATGACTAGTAAAGAGACCGGGAGATGATCTACATATGCCACATCCAGTGAGGTTGGCGAGGGACTTGTCCGAGAGGCATTACTTCCCAGAGGAATCTGTAAAGAAGTAAAAGACTTAAAGAAAAAGAAAGATAGATGTAGAACAGGAGTATCCATAAAGAAATGTCCTTAGGAAGCCCTCAGAAATGTCCACGCGGCTCAGATTGGGTCAAAATTGGAAACTGACTCTTGTGCTGTGTGCCTTAGACACTGACAATCAATGGAACTGAAAGGTCACTGTGCAGTGGAACCAAGAGACATATGCCTGAGGCACCTTGGGACATCTAACTGTGGGCCAATGCAACAATGGGCACCACAGTGGACACAGTACCAATAGCTGCTGCAGGCACACTAGTGGGCTTCAAAAGCTCTTCAGGAACCCATTGGAAAGGAGATCCAGAAGAAAGGACATAAGCGTAATTTCCTGATTTGGTTAAAGATTTTCCACTACCCTCAAATGGATAGTTCACAAGATAAAGTGAGCTTTATATTTCTGGGATCTGTGAGCCCTGAGACACTCGTGTGTCTCACGTGCACACCTGACATTGTGCAAACCCTGAACGGCAGCAGGAGGATATTGTATGGGGATCAATGCTGAAGATAGCTCTTCAATCAGATGCTTAATGGAGATGGTGGAAGGAGTCACAGGATTTAAGAGCTGGCTCTTCTAAGCTCTTTTGCCTTCGCCTTTAGTGCATGGCTGCCCAGGTACAATGGAGCAGAGGAGGGGAAAGCCGAAAAGGACTCTCATAACTGTGCCCCACACCCCAAATTCTCATGGGATCTGCGGAGGGGTTGCAAGGGTAGATAAATGATCCCAAATCCCCCAAGAAGAGATTTGGAGTTCTGGAAGAAAGGGTGATGTAAGGGGTCTGTTGCTCAGTGGGTTATGTTGCAGAGGGCAGTGGAAAATATTCTGGTAATCAGCAGAAGACCAAGGGACCCATATCCTAGTGAGTCACAGATTTGCATACCTGATGGCCTGTCTACCACGCTATCTTAACAGCAAGTGCTGAAAGGACCAAGTCATACTCATAAGCTTGGACAGAACTGAGCAACTCAAGGTCTCTGGTGAGCAACATGGCTCTCCAGACGCCTCTTTTTTTTTTTTTTTTTTTTTTTTGAATGCTGGAAAATAGCTGTTGTCCCCTACTTTCTGGCATTTATATCATCTCTAAAAAGAAAAGCTGGTGAAAGAAGAAAAAGAGGCAGTGATGCATTTTTAAATTTGGCAATGATTGGAAAAATAGTATTCAGTATGACTGGAAAAGGGAAGATGAAGAGGAGGAAGAGAAAGAAGAGAAGAAAGAAGAGGGAGAGGAGAAGAAAGGAAAAGGAAAGAAGGAAAGGAAGGTAGACTAGGTTTCAGGTTCCAGTGTGTCCAGGTTGAGGCAGGGTTACTATTTGAGAATAATGCCATTTGTTCTCACTTCAGTTCACACTGGCTTGGTAGATTTGTAATTCATGATGAAAGCAATGGTAGCTGAGACAGCACCAGCAGGTTAGACTTGGAATCTGCGTGCGCACGATGGTGGGTCCTGCCGGAGCCTGCTGGGGAGGGGGAACTCAAAAGTGACTCAAAGGCCACTTTGCAGATGCACTTTGATCTTTGAAAAGTCATAAAAGTAGGTCATTGGGTGGTGGCTTTTGAGTCACAGGAGCCACAAAGAAAGCTTCATAACTGTCGATGGTAAAAGAATCCCCAAGGAAGAAGAGGAGACAAGTGTCTGAGAAATTAGAAAGCCCAAAGCAAGAGTACTTGCCATTTACTACTTGACTAAAGAGAACTCCAAGAGTTAAAAAGACCGCCCCCCCTGGCAACTCAGCTAGACCAGCACACTCATGGGGTGCCATCCAAGAAAAGCAGGGCTGCTGGTGATAGGAAATTGGGGCTGTGTTCAACTACTCTCCTAAGTTAGCTAGAGATGGGAATGCCTTCAGAAAGGGACAGAATTGCAAAGGGTATGTGATGTCAACTCCAAGATCATGAATGCACCACACCAAAGGCAAGCAAGACTCCTGGAAGATGTCCATCTTTACAGGGATGTCCCTGAGTCACAAATGCTAGGATCTCTTATTAGCATCTCCAAAATGTTCTGGAGAAATATGCACGTTCTAGATCCAGAAGCAGGCCATGGAGAGCTGAGAGTTAAGTGGTACTCTGTTCTCCCTGGAGCTGTGCTAGGCTCCTCCCTCATAGACCCCTCTTGAAGGATAATAAATAGCTCTATGCCCTTGAACTGTTCCATAACCACTCTTTGCCAGTCTCAGAGAATACACGGCACTAACTTCATTTTGGTTTCTAGACCTGTGTCAATTTCACCCCATGACAGAAACCACTGGAGAATGTTGGAGAGCTGTCCTTCAGTTGAAAGTGGTTGGGAGAGACTGCCCACCATGCAGTCCTCCACAGAGATTGTGTGTTCCTTCCAGTAGTCTCCCAAGACCTTGGTCCTGGTACTATCCTTAGCCCAACAAAGATTGCAGATACTGAAGACCCCAAGCCAAAAGCTCAGCTCTCTGCTATTCCTGGCAACTTCATCCCTTCTCTTTGTCTTGTGAGCCTGGGATTTGGTATGTCTCTCACCGAGTTCTAGAATGCTCATAGATCTACAGGCCATATCTGACTGTACTCCAGTCTAGTTGATGAGAGTGGAAACTGTCCAATCAAACTCAAAAGAGTCTCCCTGTCCTATAGCCCTACTTATTCAGAGCCTCTACCTTGTTCCTCTCAAGGTTTCCATGACCCACTGAACCCAGCACGTTCCTCCTTTGTAGCATCTAGCATTTTATCCATTCAACAAATACTTTTTTGCTAGGTGCTGAGATATATTTGCCTCACAATGTAGGCCTGTCTGAGAATAGACATTGGCCTCACAGTGTAGGCATATTTGAGAATAGACACAAAGTTAGGGTGATAGTGTTGGAAACCCCCCACCCCACCCTCAGTAACTCAGCACCACCTGTCATGTCATCACCAGCAGTCAAACACTACACATGTCCACTGTCACCACCAACGGAGTATTCTTCCTATGTGCATGCGCTATACCCGTTTTTAAAAAAAAAAAAAAAAAAAAAAAAAAAAAAACCATGCACAGTCATAAGAACACTAGGGCTTTCCCAGCCTGCTCTTCCTCCTCCATCCTTGCTCAGAGGCAGCCTTTGTACTACCTCTCTCCCAATCCCTCATGCAAGGTCTGTGGCATGGTATGACGTTCTGGCAGTTCTTGGACCCAATCTGCCAATGTACTCTATGGCCACAAAACCCTAACAACATAGCTAAACTGAAGGGAAAGAGAAATCTTCCATTGGAAGAAAAACAGAACCGGAAGATACTATGTTAAGAAAAAAAATAAACCACTCACACAAAAAGACAAGTAGCATGTGTTTCATGTCACACACAGAAATGAAAATCGAAGCGATGAAAGTCCAGGGTGCTTTCCAGGGGCTAGAGAAGGGGGCTGAGGGAGGGGCAGAGAGGGAGTGGCGGGGAGAGGGAGCCAGGAAGAGGGCAGAGATGTATGAAAGGCAAGACTCAGAAGCTCAGAAGCTCCTTCCTACTAAGCCAGGCTCACTTCCCTGAAGGACGTGTGAAAAGCTCCAAGCTATGATTGCCTCAGTAGTTTGGGGGAAAGAAAAGGCAGGTCTGTGTTCTGACTCACACCAGGATAGTAAAGAGAATCTTAGAGTGGCATGTTCCAGGCTTGTATAGTTTAAAAGAACAGAGATTTAAATTTTGAAGACACTTTGGAGTTTGCAATAAAAACATTCCATTAGAAAAACAAACAAACAAACAAACAAACAAACAAACAAACAAAAATGCCAGGCAGTGGTGGCTCACACCTTTAATCCCAGCACTTGGGAGGCAGAGGCAGGAGGATTTCTGAGTTCGAGGCCAGCCTGGTCTACAGAGTGAGTTCCAGGACACCAGGGCTACACAGAGAAACCCTGTCTCGAAAAACAAAAACAAAATAAAACAAAACAAAAAACAAAAAACAAAAAAAGAAAGAAAGGAAGGGAGAAAGAAAAAACAAAAAACAAAAAAGCAAGACAACCAACAAGCATTCCATTCACCTACGTTATTTTGCGGATATAGAAAGCACCCCTTTCTAAGAGTCTCCTCACCCTAACCTACATGCAATCAAAGATAGTGATCTCTCAAATGTCCAAACTTATTCGAAAAAAAGATCACAAAATATTTAAGCCCCAAATAGATAGAACAAGGAGGAGAAATAATTCTCTTTTTAGTCTGAGAGTGGACATAAACGGACCAGTGTGAGCCTCAACAACCAGGACTGTTTGCTGCGCTGACTAGCTCTCCCGCACCACAGCGATTGAGGATGTTGCCAGGAGTGCATCCCATGCCCCTTTTCAAGGAGTTGTGGGACATGGAGTTGTATGAGTGCGGTAGAGAAACTCCGTAGAGACCCCACAACAGAGAGGATATTTGTTCATTGCTGTGGAGGGAAAGGAAGTGATGAGTGGGAAAGCAGTGACTCAAGAGGCATGGTGCAGCAAGAGAGGAAAGTGACAGGGAAAGATCGTGCTCCTAAAGGATGAGTTTGTGGGAGGGGCGCCTGTGGGCACCAGACAAAGTTGTAAAGGAGGCAGCAGCCACAGTGGGAGTGTGGACTGTGCGGGTCCAGATGGAGGAGGAGATGATGGTAGCTGTAAAAACAGCTCAGTCGCTTATGCGGCTGGTCCTGATGGGCATTTCAGACAAGCTGCTCTGAACAGCACACGTGAATATAATCTTCAAAATCAGCGCCAGCTATCCTCCTATCTGGACCACAGGTAAAAGCATCACTCTGCAGGGATGACTGATTTCTTAGAAATGAAAAAAAAAAAAGTTCATACATATCTGTGCGGCGCCGACGACCCTGACCAGCAGGGAAGAAGGACCAGCACACATGTCCTTCCAGCAACAGTTTACTCAGGAATGTCTTGCACAGCGGTTACAGCAGAGTGGCCCCGAGCCCCACCAGGAGTCTGACTATATACCTTTCATAGGACCGCCCATGAGCCCATACCACGCTTCACACAGTCATAGGCTACTAGGCATTGACATAGAATGAGGCCACTGATGAGCACGCCCCCGGCGCCAAATAAGGACTTGTTTACTCCACAGCTCCAGCTCGGCCAGCCAGCACCATCTTTAAAGCATGGCAGCAGCACTCCACAGTTCCCCCTTTTTTATTATAAGAGCTGAAATTGCGCGATCAAGCAAGCACCATCATGTAGGAACCCGCGAACAAGGGCAAAAATACAGCTAATAGAAATGGCACTCACTCTACTGGGTGCAATGGGCTGAGCCCTCCAGGTACAAGAGCTGAGTACCAAATGCATGCTGAACACCCATCCCAAGTGCAATGGGGTCAAGCGACCTCATGGGGTGCAAGGGCTGTCCAGAATGTGGATATGGCAATGGGGTGAACTCTATTGCTGCTTTAATGCCATCAGCCAGGCTTGTGGAGAAACACCAGCCTCAATGGCCTGAAATGCACGCACCACCAGGGCCCTTTCTCATCTCTGCATTTTCATCATCCGACATATGCAAAACAGGCAGAGTACGCAGGCGCCTATAAAGGCAACAGCCAGCAGTCCTATTCCCGCCCATTCCCTTAGATGATTCATGGCTTGAGAGATCCAGGTGGTAAGTCCCTCTGCCATGGTCAAGTCCACTCTTGTAGAATTGATTTGTACGATGGCAAGCCGAAGCTCTCATCAACGTCTCCTCGAACTCCAGGGTCCAATTCTGTAGCAAGAACTGAGAAAGAGCTTTTGACATATTTGCAGCATGAGTAAAATTATTATATTGTATAGAGGTGATACATAACCCAGGCAACTTCTTCTCACACCCCAATTAAGCCAATTGCCATAAAACATCCAACTGTTCTTGAACCAAATCGATTCTCTGATTGACTAACATTAGTCCTCCTTGAATCTGGCTATGCAGGGACATGTGCATATCCATAGCTGATGCCACTCGTGATGAAAGTTCATTGAGAGACTCCGCTGTTTGGACAGAGCTAGACAAGGCTAAAGCAGAGGCGGTAACGGAGGCCCCTACTGCCACAGTAGCAACAATGGCCACTATAATAGCAGAAATACCAAAATCTCTTTTAACTCTAAATAACTGCATACTGCTAGGAGCCTCTACCAGCACAGGAACAAATCGTGGCATACAAGTGACCATAGCCACATGGTGTGAAGAGGCATTCCAACATAGGATATAAAAGCAGGTCAAAGGTGTACAAGGCAATATATTCATATCCTGAATGCTGCCATTAAAGACCAACCACATAAAAGGGGGCCAAACACAGACTGGAGTTGCCACATATTTAAATGCCTTCTCCTCCTTATAGGATACCTGGGCCGCACTCCAAGAAAAACTACCAGATGAATGACCAGACTGCAGAGATGCAAATAGCATACCCTTCCAATCAAAAGAAATCTTTCCCTTGCTAAGGGTGCCATCTCCCAATAAAGCAAAAGGAGACAAATCAGTACAGCTTCCATTAATACCGCAGAGAAGCCAAACATCAAATGGATTAACATTGCTACGCTCTGGATCCATATGAGTAAAATTAAAGCCAGAAAAGGTAGCATTATAGTCTACACTAATGCGAGGGGAAAAGGAAAAGAAACCATCTGTAATCCAAGACGAGCCTCTATCCTGACAAC
>JADRCD010201176.1:17049-28836 GCA_019843815.1 Montemys delectorum
AGAGAGAGAGAGAGAGAGAGAGAGAGAGAGAGAGAGAGAGAGAGAGACAGAGACAGAGACAGAGACAGAGACACAGAGACAGAGAAAGACAGAGAGCCTGTGTGCATGTGTGCCCATTGATCTAGACTTCCATAATTTTCTTTCCTGTTGTTCTGTGCCATTTCCATCATGTTGTTATTTTGTTGTTGTAATGTTTGGAGCCTTGACAGGGAAGTGTATAACAAATGCAGAAGCCAGTCTGTTTTTAACAGCAATTCCATTCCTGTAAGTTTTCTCCTTGCTTAAATTGACATAGCTATTCCATCGTTATTCATCCCTTAATCTGCTTAGTATTTCTTATATAGAACTTACTGCCCAATATGTTAGACATATATTAATCTGTTTGGTTTACTAATGTAGACCTCACACCTAGAAAGAAACTCAGTGCATATTCTTAGTGTACTGATTGAGTCTATGTACTCTTGAGACCCCTTCTACCACTAATTGTCTTTACCTCCTTAAAGAAATTCAGAGCCAGGCAGTGGTGGCACGTGCCTTTAATGCCAGTAGTTGGAGAGCAGAGACAAGCAGATCTGGTAGACAGACATAGTTCCAGGACATCCAGGGCTACACAGAGAAACTATCTCACAATTCAGACCACACACTTGGCACTCATTCTTTTTTTGGTTTTCAGAATCACTAAAAGGTTTCTATATAATAAAATAGTATATTAGATTATTTTCACTATCTATGTTACTTCCCCTGCCTCCCAAAAATTGATCTTCACAACAGCTTCCTTATTTGTATCTTCTCTTGTCTCCAAGTGAAATCAAAGAAAATAATGAATAACTCAAAGAAGCTAGACATCTAGACCATGACCACACCACTCTGATATGACAGAGGCAGGATTGAACATGTCTGTTTTTAGCATTTAATTCGAAGTACCACTAACAAAAAGTTCATGCTGGACTGTACAATAACTTATTACCTGTGTCTCCCATGGAGTATATTTTTACATTGCTGACGACCTCTCTTGTTTTGGTGGGAGCATTAGCATTATCAGTACTCGGTGTGAACGTGCAAGCCTAGACAAATGCTTTGCCCGAGTGCCCCAGATCCCTACGTTTCGAAGCAGTGTAAACAGGTGACTTCCTACTTGAGTTTCCTGACTAAAGTCATGAAGCCAAAGAAAAACCGTGACTTTATAATGTTAGACACATTTTCATCTGCGGAATAAGAACACTTCGTGGTTTTATATGCTGAGATACTCTATTACTATTTCCCCACTAACCTCGGAACTAATACCAAACACAATTCCACCACATTTGTGAGCAAGTTCTACAAAGAGCCCAGCAGACGTGTTATGCACAGCCACATAACATCTGTAGGTAGAAATTTACAAGCTACGATACCCAGACATCATGAGGCCCGGCTCATAATTTTCTCAACCTTGCCAGACTGTAGTAACATTTATGATCTGGAGATTTATTGATTTTTAGTTTTTATCCCTCTTATAATATGAAACTACCCTTTAGACCACTGACCTCTTCTTGTTATAATGAGAGTGGGATAAAGAAACATATTTATAATGCCACTCTTGGAAACAGGCAGGCTTTTTAAGGTGTTATAAAGACGTGCTGGTGATATAATGGCAGGGATTCTAACGAAGGTCACATAGAACAGCCATTTGACACTTGGAAATAGACCACATATGCTGATTAGATTTTTCCCCGTCTTATTACTTAGGTAACTTGATCATGTCCCATATTTGTAATTAAGCATTTAAATACTTAACCGAGTACATTTCTAAACATTGTAGCAGAGAAACTCAATGCTCTCCAAACAAAACAGGATGTCACCACCGCAGCTCAGGATTATGCTGGGAAAGAGCAAAGAATCCACCTTCTGATGGGGATTTAGCAAGAATGCACTTTCACAATGACCTTGAAGGACTGATAACAGAAGTAAACACACAATGCTTGAATTACGTTGAATTCTAACCTCAGGAAATAGGTGTGTATATAGCCCTGGATCTCTCTTCACTAAATTCTTCATCTAGAAACAAGTTAATCACATCTATCCGTATTTCACAGGAATATTATGATAAAAGAATAAACATTCTAGAAGTGCAGTGTTAAAATTGTTTTGAACATTTAACACTAACAGTATTGAATCACATCTGTTGCTAATATGTGACCGAAAATTTAAGAAATTTTGCTTCTGCCTTCTGACCCCCAAACTAATTCAAGTAAAATTTACTTTAACCAAACCAATATGTGTAAATTGAAGGGTATACACGTATGGTTTGGGGGGTTTTTTTAGAGGGGGAGATTGTGTTTTGTTATTTATTTATTTATTTATTATTTATTTATATTTTACTAATGGAACAGGAAAATGGTGGGTCTGACATAAGCTAGCAACTGGTAATGTTGCTGAGCCTTTGAGTTCCCCCAGCCAAACCTCCTGACATAGAAACCTGTCCTAGGGCCAGAGTGGGGACCTTTCCTAACCTTGAAAGGCCAGCTCCAAGATTGTGCCCTGAGTTGGCTCCCATGGCTTCTGCACAGGACACATGGCAGTCTGCAGGTGGTGGAGCCAGGCAGCAGCCGTGTTCACATTAGGGAGCTTAAGCCCAAAGTCACTCCCATGTGAGGCTGACATAATGAAAGCACTTCCTTGTAATCCATTCTGAACATCAAGTAGGATCATTCGTGTAAAGTACCCTGCACAGTCCTGGGGTATACATGGCACACAGTAGTTATAGAGCGCTCGACAGACCTAACTCTATTCTTAGTTATTATTTTGTTAGCTTATCTGGTATCAGAGTTTCATCCCATCTCCAGATTTACAGTTAAAGAGTTTCATGAACTAGTTCATGTTTTTCAGTAGTTTGGTTCCCACTATACGTGCCGATATTTATCAGTCTTTCCAGCCAAGGGGTCTCTCATTCTCTCTGACTGACTGTCCTCTCTTAAGCCTCGTGTCTAGGTCCAAAGTCTCTCTAGGCCTCTAGCTTGCTAAATCTCAATGGATGAGACACACACATTATCCCTATCTCCTAGCCAGACCTGGAAGACACATCAGATTTGTTTTCTTATTGGTGGTGGTGAGTTGGTTTTAATTAATTACACTGCTATCCAAACAGCTTTTAATCTGTGTAGCTCATCTTATAATTCAGTTTATGAATACTGGGGACAGGGTACATATGCAGATTAAAATTTTCCCTGTCTTATTACTTAGTTACTAGTTAACATTCATGAAATGAACTGTTTAAATCACATTTTTCCAGTGCCCTTTCCACAATAACTCTCTCATATGTACTCTCCTACTGGCCACTGGTAATGACTTGGTCATTCTTGATTTAGCTCATTTTGCTGCTCCCAGGTCTTGTAAATATCATAGCACAACTGCTCTGCTGCTTTATGAATTCCACAACAGCAGAGTTTTTTTTTTTTCTGAACTTGCAAATTGAAACTTTAATGGCAAGCTTTTCCTGTTCCTGCCTAGCCAATGTGTTTTTTGAAAAGTCACAGGGATTATTCTTTTTTTTTTTCCCTCAAATCCTCTCTGTACGACTACTGCCAATAATTAGGCCGTTCTAGCATTTCCAGGATCCAGCCAGTCACATTGGTTTTTGGTAGCGCTGAGGGTGCTCTCAAAACTTACGTATATTTGTATAATATGTAGTGTACATTTGATTGTGTGTATCATTGCTTCTCAAAAGGAAGGGCTAACCTAAAACGAGTTGAGTACTGTAGTTTACAAGCAAAATGTGTCTAGAATCTAAATATACACAGAATGCATACCAAGCCAAAAATATGGTGCTTAGAAAAGCTGGCCTGGAGTCACTCCTCCGAGGGCTGGTGTCCTAATTCAGTCTGTTCTCAGCTATGTGACCTTGGGCAAGATACTTAATCTCTCCAAGATACAAGTTCCCTCCTGGGTGAAATGGGCATTAGATTCACATTAGTACAATGTAGAAGTTGCAATGCTCTGAATCTGCTGCTTCTGAAATACATCCATTGGTTCAGGTGTGGACACCTGCTGAGAAGTGGGAGGCTAGACTTAGAGGCATGGCTGGAGTTAGCTAAGTTCTTTATTAACTAATTAGCTAAGTTCTTTGCATGCTCTAAAGTGTAGAAGACATTTTTTTTACTGAGAAATACAAATAGCTTTTTAAAGTTCAACTAACAGAAACAAAAAAGGAGCCTGGGTCTCTAGAAGACAAAAATTCCATCTCAGAGATGCCCTGACTTTTCTAGGAACTCACCATCATTGCCAGGACAGAGTCCTCAGGCTCCAGAAGGATTTTCCCTAGATACTACAATGGAATCCAGACTCAAAGGCTGAAAAAAAACCTTGCAGATAGGTACCAGTCCTGCAGTTGAAGAATGTTCCTTTAGGCTTATAAGAACAAATCAGTAAGGCAACCAACCAACCACACATACACATACCAGTAGGACTTCTAGAACATTGCGAAAATGTCACCTAGATTTTAACCAAATAATTGGACCAGGTATCCAAAGCCTTCCCGATGTCAATGATAGTCCCATCCCTTGACAAAGAACAGATACCAAGTAGAACATCCATTCAAGCATTCTATTTCCATGACCACTTCCCAGCATCCTCTCAGGTCAGTGGTTCCTACACAGACTTGATCCCAATAAACTCAAAACAGCCAGACAGTATTGAATGGAATCCCTGAGACACCAGAACAATATCCTGAGGTTTCTCCCAGGTTTCCACTAATCAAAAACTCAGCAGAACCACATAAGAAAAGTACTTTGATTATTCATTTTGACAAACCCAAGTGATTTGCCAGGATTACATCATGATAGCCCAGTTCAGGGTACTAACCTCAAAGCATGGTGAAGGCCCCTGTTTTATATTGTTCATACACTGAACACAGAGGGAACATTTGCAGTGCTGTGTACTCTCAGAGGTGTAAACTTTCAGCTACTACAAAGCCTAAAATAATTCTGTGCTCAGTAGAGCCAATCTCATCTACTGAAGGTTTACTTTGATCCAAGGTCTCCTCAGATGCTGTGTATGTATTGATTTATTTGCCCCCTCAAACATTCTAATGAAGCAAGTAGTTTTATCTCCATTTGCAAAATGGTGAACACCTTGGTGCCAAGGTAGTAAGCAATGGAGTAGTAATTAAAAGGCAGTTAACTTCAGAGCCTGACCAAATAGCTCATCAACTCTCCAACAGTGTTCCTCCTGTAAGGAGTATATGCAGATGATTAGTATATGTAAAGAGATTTGGTGACTAGCACCTAGAATATCAGATCTGGGTTTTTCACATTTTAAATGTGTCATGAAAGGACACATTTAAAATGGGAGAAAGTAGCAATCAAGTACAACATGAAAAGTAAATTTAAAAAAAAAAAATGAAGAGACTAGGTCTAGGCACAGTGGCTTATACCCATTATCCTTAAAATTAGGAGTCTTGAGGCAGGAGGAGTGCTATTAGTTCAAGACTAGCCTGGACCACATGGTGAGCTATAAGTCAAGCTGGGCTAGAATAAGACTCTGTTTCAAAAAACAAGAACAAGCAAACAAACAAAGTGGAGCCTAGAGAGATGGCTCAGTGTGTGCCTGTGTTCTGAATGTGAAATGTCTCTCTTATAACAAGACTCGTATTTTTGAACACCTGGTCCCCATCGGGGGGTACTCTTTGGGAAGGTTGTAGAACATCTAGGAGTCAAAGAATTACTGGAAGAAGTACGTCATGGGTAGCAGCCATGAGTCTTTACAAGCCACATCCACTTTCTGCTCACTCGGCTTCCTTGGTATGGATGTAGTGTGACTGGCTAGCCTTCAGCTCCTGCCACCATGCCTTCCCTGCCTGCTGCTTTGTTTTCTCTGCCATAATGGACTGTATCACCCTGCAACTGTAAGCCAAAAAAAAAAATTCCACAAAAAAGAGACAGAAATTGATTGATTGCTTGGTTGATACAGGGAAGGTGAAAAGACAAGATCATAAAAGAAGGGAAGGATAGCATTCTAGGAAAGGCATGTGATTAAAATCCAAAATACTGATATGGATTGTCTTAGAATGTATACATGGCTGGCCTGATTTCCCCAGTGCCTGTGTCGGGGAGGCTTTGCCTTGCCCATGATTCCACAGTATATCTTTTCTTCTTTTCTTGATCAGTCTTGTTCTTTGCTTTAAAAGTCAAACATTTTTATCAATCTTTAGTAATACTTTTTCTCTTCTTATTTTAACATCATTTCCAAAGCTTATTCCCTGATTGTGTGTGTGTGTGTGTGTGTGTGTGTGTGTGTGTGTGTGTGTGGTGTATGTATATGTTTGTGTGTTTGCATGTGCATAGAGATCCAAGGTTAATGTCAGGAGTCTTCCTCGATTGCTTCTCCCTTGAACCCAGATCTAGACGTTCAGCTTGTTCTGCTTTCTTAGTGGTAGAATTACTAGTGGGTCCCCATGTCTACTTGGCATTTATGTGGGTTCTGGGAATCTAAACTCTATTCTTGCAGCTCCTAGAAGTGGTGCAGGTATGGCTTTTGTCACCCGTGTATTAGTAGGTAGCAGAGAGGAGAGAGGCTATGTGTACTCTCAGCACTCCAACCTATGAACATCTAAAATATTATCAACCTAACATCCAGTACCAGGGGGCTAGCCCGAGATGGCCACCACTCTGGTGCCTGGGGGATCAGACCATGCTTGAGCAGACACCTACCCGTGCCATAATGATCAAGCAGGGCATAGCACACTTGAGATCATTCCTGAGATGACCCCAGACTCTCAGAGACCCTGGGCACCATTAAGAGGAACAAGTAAGTGGTGGAGAAATGGACGAGAGGGAGAAACAGAAGGATGTGGGCACAATGAAGAGAGGCAGAACTGGAGACTCAGGGGTAGTGAGGAATAGCTTGAGTGGTCAGTTATGTCACCTGCAGCCATGGTGTGGTCCTGGCCTGAGCTGCCAACAGGAGATATGTTTAAGCACATGCCCTGCAGCAGCAGGGGTCTGTTACACACCAAAAGATAGGCAGACATTCCTGGTCTGGGCTGTCACCTGGGGACATGTTGATGTCTGAGGGTTAAGCAGAATTGACTCTACCTTTCACCTGGGTATCATGGGAAAGCTGGCCCTGGGAGCATGAGCGCAGGAGAGCAGAGCCTGCCCCTAGCCAGCTGCAGTACTTAGGAAAGTGTGTCTTGAACACTGCAGGAGTTACAGGTAAGCTGGCACCCGAGGATGCAAGCTTGGGAGACCTCGCCCTATCACTCATCTCCCATGTGGTAGTGTGGGCAAGGAAGAAATATCCTCCTTCCACCTCACCCCTCATCTCCTGTGGCAAGTGGGAGAATGGGCCCTTAGTCGTGAGATAAGTGGGTGATAGTCGTGAGAGCAGGCGAGCTGGCCCTGTCCCTTGCCTGCTGCAACACCCAAGGAGCAGGCCCTGCACCTCACCTGGGCAACACAGAAGAGCTACACGATCTCCGTGATACAGGGTGTCAGCAGGATATCTGAGAGGAGGACCAGGGAGGTTCTAGTATAGAGAGAGTAGCAGAAACCAAAGACTCATTGCAACGAACATTGCAGGCAAAGAAGTATGGACAAAAGGGTATACTGTAAGACACACTGTGGCACACTACAGCTTCCATAACCAGATCTTTTTTCCTTTGTTGTGGGGAGGTTGCAAGGGTGGAGGGTTGGTATGAGGGGAAGGGGAGATGAGTGAGGTTGGGGTACATGATGTGAAATTCACAAAGAACCAATTAAAAGTTTAAAAAACCTCCTTTCTTCAAGCTTGGACAACCCACCCCTTTATAGTCACTGAGCCATCTGCCCAGCCCCTCTCTGATACTTTTACTCTTTATTTTTCATGGGTTCAATACTTTTTTTTAGATTTAAGCTTGCATTACTGGCTTGTTCCTTTCATCTTTTCCCTCCAGTTATGTTTTATGTGTTTATTGTTCGATGTTAAGCTTTATTAGGAATGTATGGTTTTTTTTTTTAAGTTTTCTACTTTAAATGCATTTCTTTTAGTTTGATCTTACTCTCGTTTTTATTCAACCTAAAATTTAATCTTACTTTTGTTATCTGAGCATATGTTCACCCTCTCACCTTTCTCTCTTATACTCTGCCTTACTTTTCTTTCTTTTCATAGTAGCTATCAAGCGTGTGGCCACAGAAGAAATACCTGAACACAGCACACTTTAACAGAAGTGTCCGAAGACCATCCCCAACATCTTCATCCCTACTTGTGCTTGTGTGCGCTTTATGACTTTGACAAAATACCCGAAGTAAGTCTTATAAAGGAGGTGGGGTTCACTTGGCCCACAATCAGAGGTTTCAGTCCATCGTCACTTTACTCTGCTTCTTGGGGACTTTGGTGATGTAGTAGAGCAAGGTAAAAGTGTGTGATGGAAGGGGCTTTTCCGAAACGGATGATCAAAAAACACAAACTCAGGAAAGGTTCAGGGTCCCAATAGCTCCATCAGATGCCTGGCTCCCATGACTTTATTTCTTTCCAACTGGGCCCCAGGGATTAAAGGTTCTGCCACTCCCGCCCCCGATGACATTATAATTAATGCTGACCCACTCCAAACTACTCCTAAATACTTTCTCACAAACCCCACCAGCCTGCCCACCAGCATGCTGGATCTCAAAAGTCTCATCATAGGAGTCCCCAAAACCCTTTATAACCTCTCACCCTTAGGTTAAGAGGGGTTTGTGGTGTTTTTTTTTTTTTTAATCTGTTCTGTTGTGTTTCTTTTTCTGCTTGTATGTTTCTAACTGCAATGGGTTTTTCAATAGGTCTCTGAGGATGACAGTGACATTTGTGTTTCCCCCAACACACACATGCACATGCATACACACAGGCACACATGGACACAAATGCAGGCACACACACACACACACACACACACACACACACACACAGTCTTTATTTCTCACAGAGAGGAATGTAGGTGATGGTTTTGCTTTGCTGGTCATGAAAGGCACGTCAGGACTCTTGGCTACTTGCTTACTGCTGCTGTTAATTCTTACCACGTTAGATACCTCAGGATCCTTGCCAGTCTTTCCTGAGGATGTCTAGTGAGTTTTGCTGTGAAGAGCCTACAAGTAGAAGACCTGTCTCCCTAAGGATTCTGAAATCTACCCCACATTTTGTGTTTGCTGTCTTAAAACCTCAGCTGCTGACTTTCTTTGTGCATTTCCCTGTGTCTGTCCCAGTGTGACAATGTTCATTTCCTACCTCTCTCCAAAAGCCTTTCTTCTCTGATTGAAAAAAAAAGTCCTAAATTTACAGTTTGTCTGATTGTGTGTGTGTGTGTGTGTGTGTGTGTGTGTGTGTGTGTGTTGGGAGCTCTTATTCCTGGCACTTTCCCATAGTTTAAGGATACATTAGGAAATGCTCAGAATACACATTTTTAGCTGTAAACATAATACAAGTTCCTTGGAGAATTCTAGGAAATAAAGGATGATAAAAACGAAACAGAAGTCCTCCACAGCATTCTTACCCAGAGACGAATAATATGCTGATACATTTTAGAAACTTCAGACAGACTTTGGTTCCCAGGGTCTCTTCTTTCTTTATGGACAAATCTCTGCTTATCTCTCATTTCTACTTTAGTGAGAGCTTATTTTAAAAGATGAATTTTAAATACTATGTATACTATGTGAAGGCCTGGATCTCAGAGCTAAAGGCTGATTGAGTCAACCACTATCATTCATTATGAACTCAAAAGTTTCCTTGAATTATTCCTTCTAAAGAAATGTATCTGAAAGTAATTCAGTATTAGTTACAGTATCATGGGTGGGGATGATTTTGATCTAATCTAAATAGATGAAAAGAAAACAATTATTTTCCCTTATGGATCTGAATCCAGATTTGCTTGATTTAAAAACTTCATGTGATGTCCATAGTGACCCTTTAAAAAGTTCCTAATCTAATGTCTTTAAATACTGTCACACCAACAATGAAAGGAAGAATATCTCAGCATGGGCTTGTTAGAAAGTGGTCTATTCGCTGGGTCCCATCTTTAAGGCCCAAGATTTGGGGATGTTTTAAAATGCTATTTAAAACTCTTTATTGGGCAGGGAAATGTATTTAACAATAATTTGATCATTATTTTAGGTTTATATTGCTTTTACATTTAGTTTACATACAAAATGCTTTGCTTAAAACATTTTCAGTGACTTGAATATTCTCATTTATGAGTTAACTCAAAATTTTCCAAATGATTACAGATTTCCATTCAGTAACATTCTATGTGCTAATATCACACAGTTGTTTCAAGTATGCAGCCATATGCAGTTAGTTGGTATTTCCCTCTCTTTGAGCCTTATTTAATGCTTTCAGTAATGAAATTTTTTGTTTATTGTCGTTGTTTGTTTGGGTGGTTGGTTGGTTTGGTTTCATTTTTTTGTTTTTATTGGTTTTGGTTTTGGTTGTTTGTGATAATGCTAAAAGAAAAAAAAAGTATTTTGGAAACTTTAAGATACAACCTCTTGCAGTTACTCAGACTTCTACTAATAGACCAGACACTTTCTCTCTCTCTCACACACACACACACACACACTCACACACACACACACACACACACACACACTCACACATACACACACATGCTCATACACTCACACACACACACACACACAAACAGAGAGAGAGAGAGAGAGAGAGAGAGAGAGAGAGAGAGAGAGAAAGGAAACACCAAAGGGACTTGTCAAGTTTTCTTATCAAAAGAGAGCCAAGCCACGCCCTCGGAAGAGCAGCCAGGCATCCATGAGCTTCTGACGCTGGACAAACTTGCTCAGAGGTTATTGCTCCCTCAGCTATACCTGCAGCTCAGGTCACTGTGACAGACAAGGAAAAGCTGGCCCCTGCTTCCCTGTGAAGACACAGTGATCAATGGTGGGGAAGTTCAGGCCACCATACTTGTCCTTGGCCATGTAGAAGCCAAACCAAGGGGGGGCGATGGGAAGAGAAAGTGAAGAAAGGGCACCAGGGGGCACAAGTGCTAAAGACACAAGTGCACCACATATATGTAGCGCTTTATGTAACTTAGACATGTTATATGGTAGTTATATCGTACAACTACTACATACCAACTTTAAAATGTAAGTTCCCTGTAAGGAGCAAAACAATATGTTTCATCCACTTTTTATCTGAAGAGGATGAGGCTCAGGGTGGTCCCATTCTGTCTCTCTCGTGTATTCATTAACTCAGTAAATTTACAAGTAGTTACCATAATAGTTATTGAGAAGCCTGCTAGATCCAAGTATTTATTACTAAATTCTAAAGGTTCATGTATAATGTTATCCAAGGAATGACTATGGTAATGACAGTGGATGGTTCCGATGCTGTTTGATGTTTGACCAGAGTACACAGGAATTATGATCCTGACCTACAGTTTTCCTTACACAAGGAAGGAAAAATAAGATTATTACTTTTATTCTTCTTTTTTTTTTTTTTTTTTTTTTTTTTTAAGACAGGGTATCACTGTGTAGTCCTGGCTGTCCTGAGACTCATTCTGTAGACCACGCTGGCCTGGAACTCAGAAATCCATCTGCCTCTGCCTCCAAAGTGCTGGGATTAAAGGTGTGTGCCACCACTGCCCAGAAAATTATTGCTTTCTTAATTAATGTGTCCATGCATTCAATCTCTCAGCTCGGATAAAATTGAGTTGGAAGCAGACAGATCTGAATTCAAGGCCAACTTGGACTACAAAGTGAGATCCAGTGTCAAAGAAAGAAAGGAAGAAAGGAAGAAGGAAACAAAGGAAGGAAGGAAGGAAGGAAGGAAGGAAGGAAGGAAGGAAGGAAG
>JADRCD010201180.1:0-12238 GCA_019843815.1 Montemys delectorum
CTCCTGAGCTATACCACGAATCTGAGGTGAGCCTGGGAAACAAGAGTGCTGTCCCCCAAAACAAAGTTAGTAATCAACTTTCCAGTCTCTCAAAAAGAGTGGGTTCCTTATGTCTGTTTTGTCCTAGGCATAGTTACTGTTTTCGTATTGTAGTCACTTAACCTGTATGTTATCTCTGTTATGTCATTTGGAATTTTTTTAACTTACTATTTACACACACACACACTCAGATGAAATATACTACAGATAAATAAGTAAATAAAGAGGCCCTGGCCACACCAGCTGCCTAGAAGATGCAGAAACTAGCTTATCTACCTGGAAGATCAGAGTTACCTGGAAAGGATGCTCTCCAACCTATTGAGTGACCTGCAGGATGTGCAGTGTTTTCCAGGTTCACAGCCTTTGTGAGCTGTCACCCGTGCTGGGGTGAGCTTTCGTGATACAATACAGCATCTGAGAGTTGTTTCTGCTCCTGTAAGAGTCCCTCCTCCATAATCAGGTTAACTAACTCCAGTAAAACTCATCTGTTTCCCACATTGGACTTTGATGGTATACTTTGTTCTATCATGGGTTCCTTATCTGGGGTGCGTAGAAGTGTATATTTTGTCTCCCCAGGGGAAGTTTCATTACACAACTCATACCAGTGCCCATAAAAATAGTTGCTTGGTTTTGGGTCTGCAATCTATTTAAACTGGAATTTTTTGTTTCTTAATTGTTCAGTGAAATTTCTACACATTAGCAAGTTGCCAAATAACAGTGACTTTAGCAGCATGAGTAAGCATTTACAAATATTTAGGTGTCATGGATGCAAGTGAGTATACATACCAGCATTTGCAATGTGTAGTACTCCAGATATGATCTGTGGAGTCTGTTGGAAGGGAAAACTGGTAGAACCCTGCTGATAGCTTTTTTCCCAGTCTTTATTAGCATGTGGGTTCTTAATCCCTCCCTCTAACATACAAGTGAGTGCTGAGCAGCCACTCCATCGAACCCGGGAAACTTCATTCCTTCCAAGCCGTAGAAGCCTATCCATTCTCCAGAATGCCTTTGCAAAGGCTTTGTGTATATCCTCATACTCCCGTCTACTAGTTCTGAAGGTTTTGTATGTGGAAGAGAAGGCCTCTTCTCTGGCTCTGTATTCTTCCTTGAACACGGTGTGAAAAGAATTGATCAGTTGCTGCTGCTCAGCCGTCATTTGGTAGGAAGGATCCTGTATAGACAGTTGATGGAGAAGTAAAACCTGAAACTCCTTTGATGCCAGGTCTGCTGCTGCATAACCATAATGGCTATCAAATAAACCGAAAAAGCACACATTGGCTTTATCACCAAAATCGTTGACGACCGTGAATTTACAGCTCGGCTCAGCTTTCCAGGTTGCATTGCTATTGCTACAGATGGCTGTACCTTTAATCATCAGATGGTCGCTGCTTGGAGAACACGTAGAAGTCTGGCCAACCTTATCACAGAGTTTGAAGTATGATGGAACTTGTTTCTTCCAAAGAACTTCAAATGCATAATTCATACTCTGAAGGACTTTTTCACTGTATGTAGAAGATCTCAAAAGGTTAGAAATGATACACTCTCTATGAAAACTGAGCACTGTGGACTTTGGTTTCCTCCCTCCCATCCACTGGAAACCCAGCATACTCAGAGCATTGTGGTGTTTCTTATGGAGAAAGTTCCTATCTTTGTTCAGTTCTCGGTGGCAGACAGAGCAGGGGAATGTGACCATGTCACCAGAATTCAGCTGCTCAGTAGAGTCCTCCAGGTCACTTATACGTCTTGGTCTAGGCCTTCTCCTTTTGCCAACCTTTGTTTTGACAATCGTGAGATCCTCATCTGAAGTAAATGTTGAAGTTTTCTCATTCCATTCTTTTGATCTCCAAAACACTCTGGAAGAAAGGTGAAATATGTTTACTGATCAGGAACTAGAGATGTGGTTCAGTGGTTAAAAGCGCCTATTGTTTTTGCATAGGATCAACATGAGGCCCATAACCACCAGTAACTCATTCCAGGAGATCTGATGGCCTTTTCTGACCTCTGTCTACCACTACATGCATATGCAATCAAAACACATAAAATAAAATAAATTTTAAAACATTTGGCCGGGCAGTGGTGGCACATGCCTTTAATCCCAGTACTTGGGAGGCAGAGGCAGGCAGATTTCTGAGTTTGAGGCCAGCCTGGTCTACAGAGTGAGTTCCAGGACAGCCAAGGCTACACAAACAAACCCTGTCTTGAAGAAAAAAAAAAATTAAGATGTTTACTGAAAGAAATGGTATACTCTCTTCACACAGTCTTACTCATAATTTCAGTTGAGTTTTATAAAGCCCCACAAAAAAATGTCCTTAACAAATCATTGATTCCTCCATGTTTGCCTAAGAGAAATTATGTTCCCAATCTACAAATTCAGCTAGACACCTGAACAAATACTCAGAGAAATAATATTTTAATCAAGCTATGAAGAAACATTTTATTTTATAAATTTATATGTGTGTATGTGTGTGCACATGCAGATACATGGAGGCCAAAGGAGAACATTAGATGTCCTCTTCACCATGCTTCTCCTATTCCTTGGAGGCACAATCTCTCCTGATCCTTAAGACAGAAAAATAGCTGGAGCTTCCTAGCTACCAGCCTCACCAAAAAGAAAAAAGTGAGCTCCAGATCCACTGAGGACCTGCTTCAAGGATTAAGGTTTAAAATGATAGAAGAGGGCCCAGCGCATACTCACATATACAATTTTAACATAAAATTCATTTGTAATCTTTTAAATTTTTTCAATATAATTTATAGCCCAAGACAAGATAGCAGTGAGGTTGAGGTTGACTTTGGCTACATAGTGAGTTTCTGTCTGGGAAAAAGAAAACCACAGAGTGTTGTTGTCAGCTAACCTCAGAATGGAATAGTCTCAGTCTCAATAGTAACTTTTTCTTTTCCATTTTGGTCATTACTGATCCCAGGGTTAGACAAGTGCAGTGTCTCTGAACTATAGCTCCAGGCTATAATTAACTTTTATATATCATTCCAAGTGAATGAGTGGCTAGAGAATAGAGGGAGGAAAGAAAAATATTTATTACAATCCAGGAGTGATGAGAACCCAACACATTTATAATCCCAGTACTCATGAGGCTGAAACAAAACTAAGAGGTTGTGGCCACCTCTAGATGTGTACTGAGACCTTGACTTTAATAAACACATATCCATATGTAAACTTTCTGAGAGTCCTTATGTAGCGTATCTACAGGAATCCCACCTGTAGCCATTACCTGGGCACACTTCCATCTCTTTGTGATGAGTGACCCAGGGTCATCCTAACTCATTTCCACTGAACATATTTATATCATCTGCCAGGTCACAGACAAACGTTCTACTAGGGACCCTAAGTGGCCATACTGTGGCTGACATAGATAGGTGGTTTTCACTCTTCTTCCTTGTCATGAGGCATCCAGAAAAGGCTAAAGACAAATAAATTAAGTTTTCTGGAGATAGCCCACCATTTTTGCATGGCCTATGATGAGTGAACTCTGAGAGGCAAGGTCCCAAGAGACTTCATCCTAGGATTGCATCTTACTTCTAATATACTTTTTCCTATCCCTATTACACAGTTTAAGGGTTCCAGGGCATCAGCCTACCCTTTCGACCAAATTTTCTGCAGATCAACATGAAGATGAACTTTCATGAATTAATGCTGTTTAGATGAATTAATGACTTTCTAAAATTCCTGATTTGGTCAGTTTAGAAAAAAAAAAAAAAGTGTTCAGGAGATGGTATTAGCTGTTTTGCCAGAAAGATGAAATAAAGTCGGAATCAAGAATAGAATGTACTAACTCCTCATAGAATAGTAAGGACAGGCTGCATAATAAGGAATACAATGAGCTTTCACAACACTAAAAAGAAAAATGGGTTTGGGACAAATTTGTGATCAAGATAAAACATTCATTCTAAGTCAGATCCAAGGATGAAGCCAAAGGTGGGCACTGTGATAAAGTGAGGCCATGTGAAACTGTTGCTTTGACCTTATAATGAGCTTATAGAATGAAACACTGCTTTGAACTTAACTATCAACATCCTTCTATAATTCCACCTTTCTATAAATGTTTTATCTATGAGGTAATTTTCTAAAGAGCTTTGGTCTAAGAAGATATAAAAAGGCCAGAGAGAAGGTGGTAGCATCTGGGGCTCTGCCCCATCCACAAAATGTATGTGTGTGTATGTACGTTCATCTATACATATATGTGTAGGTATATGTATACTTTGTAAACAGGCATGAACACTTATGGAGCTGATGAGACAGGTGGTCAGACCTGACTAGTGTGTGTGTGTGTGTGTGTGTGTGTGTGTGTGTGTGTAACTGTGTGTGTCCATGCACGCATATTGCCTGTGTAAAAGATTTGCTTCTCTTTTCTTCCTGGTTCACAAAGAGTTAACAAGCTCTTGACCTCTTTTCTTTTTTTTTTCTTTTCCCAGTTTCCCCTCAGAAAAAAATAAATAAATAAAAACCCTGTTCCCTCCCCCTACCCCACCCCGTGCTCACCAACCCACCCTCTCCCGCTTCTTAGCCCTGCATTCCCCTACACTGGGACATAGAACCTTCATATGGCCAAGGGCCTCTCCTCCCATTGATGAGCAACTAGACCATCCTCTGCTACGTACGCAGCTGGAGCCATGAGTCCCACCATGTATATTCTCTGGTTGGTAGTTTAGTCCCTGGAAGCTCTGAGGGTACTAGGTAGTTCATATTGTTGTTTGTCCTAAGGGGCTGCAAACCTTTCAGTTCCTTGGGTCCTTTCTCTAACTCCTTCATTGGGGACCCTGTGCTCAGTCCAGTGGATGGCTGTGAGCCTCTACTTCTGTAATAATCAGGCACTGTCAGAGCCTCTCTGGAGACAGCTATATCAGGCTTCTGTCAGCCAGCACTTGCTGGCATCCACAATAGTGTCTAGATTTGATGATGGAATATGGGAAGGATGCCCAGATGGTGCAGTCTCTGTATTGTCTTTCCTTCAGTCTCTGCTCTATAGTTTGTCTATGCAACTCCTTCCATGGATATTCTGTTCCTCCTTTTAAGAAGGAACGAAGTATCCACACTTTGGTCTTCCTTCTTCTTGATTTTCTAATGGTTTGTGGATTGTATCTTGGGTATTCCGAGCTTCTGAGCTAATATTCACTTACCAGAGAGTGCATAGCATGTGTGTTCTTTTGTGATTGGGTTACCTCACTCAGGATGATATTCTCCAGATCCATCCATTTGCCTAAGAATTTCATAAATGCATTGTTTTTAATAGCTGAGTAGTACTCCATTGTTGTACCAAAAGCAGGGCCTGGGGTGAGGCCTACATCTCTCTCCCCGGTGCTGAGGCCTGTGGCTGCACAGCACGTTAGTTTAAAAGGGAGGCAATGTATAAATGAGATATTTTATTGAAGAAAGGAGAAAATAGGCCAGTCAAGTAGAGAGAAGAAAAGGAGAGGAAAAAAGCAAGAGAGCAAGAAGGCAAGAGAAGAGAACAAAGAGCAGGAGAGGGGAGAGAGAACAGGAGAGGGAGAGCATAGACAAAGAGCAAGAGAGAAGACAAAGAGCAAGAGCATGAGAAGGAAGAGCAAGAGTGAGAGCGAGAGAGAGAGGAGGGGGCAAACATGTCCCTCCTGTATGGGGTGAGGCATGCCTGGCTGTGGTCAGATGACTGGGTGTAGGGTCCAGCTAGAATGCTGGGAGCTTGGGGCATGGTCTGCCTGATAGAGCACACATCTCCTGCGGGGGCAGCTGTATGAGGATGTGACTGAAACAGGAACCAAAGACTTAGGAGTTATGGCCAAGCTCCTTCAGCCCCCTGCAAGCAGAAAACTGCTCATGCAGGCTCCAGGACTAAAAGCAAAATACTTGACTGAGCTTAAGTTGCCTGAGCAGACCACTGCCCCACACTGTCCTACACTCCATTGTGTAGATGTACCACAGTTTCTGTATCCATTCCTCTGTTGAGGGACATCTGGGTTGTTTCCAGTTTCTGGCTATTATAAATAAGGCTGCTATGAACATAGTGGAGCGTGTGTCCTTATTACATGTTGGAGCATCCTCTGGTAGTACTATGTCCAATTTCCAGAGGAACCTCCAAACTGATTTCCACAGTGGTTGTATTGGCTTGCCAGGGAAAGGAGCCCTACCAATAAATCCTTTATTTAATTCCCCACTGTAAACAGCAGGTGTTAATCACAAGAGACCAGCAGTTTTTGGTCTTAAAATAGCAGAGAGTTAAGGAAAGAAAAAATTTTATCAAAAGTAAGTTACTTTTGCCCTCGCAATCACAATTTTGCCACTACAATCATCAAAGTTCCTTTGCTGCCTTCCCTAAGAAGCCCTGTGCAGCACTTCTCTCCTGCATTCTGCCTGCAGGAGCCCCTCTTCCCACCCCACTTCCATTTCCCAGCAATTGGACTACTCAATGCTCACCAAGGGGTTCCTTATCCTATTTAGATACACGTTTTTCCTAGCCCATCTTCATTCCTTTGTATCACACAGAAATCCAATGGAACATTTCTGTACCAGGGACCCCATAGGCATCACACTTACATGAGTGGACAACAGCAGCCAAAGAAAAGATCAACCACCCATCAAAGACAAAAAATACATACATACCAAAAAACACATCAAGCCAGGGAGTGATGGCGCACACCTTTGATCCCAGCACTTCAGAGGCAGAGGCAAGTGAATTTCTGAGTTCGAGGCCAGTGAATTCCAAGACAGGCAGAGATACACAGAGAATCCCTGTCTCAAAAAAAACAAACAAAAAACAAACAAAAACAAATAAACAAACAAAAAACACATCAACTGTTGTAACAACCCAGCAAATTCTACCAGGGAACTCCTACTGCTGAAAACCACCATTAGTGAAGTGCTATCAAAAGCAATCAACAGAGTCAATGCAATCCCAATCAAAATTCCAGCACAATTCTCTACAGACCTTGAGAGGATAATGCTCAAGTTTGTATGGAAAAAACAAACAAACAAACAAACAAAAACAGGATATCCAAAACAATCCTGAACAAGAACAAAATTTCAGAGGGGCTGGAGACATGGTTCAGAGGTTAAGAGCACTGTCTGCACTTCCAGAGGTGCTGAGTTCAATTCCCAGCAACCACATGGTAGCAACTATACTGAGATCTGATGCCCTCTTCTGGGCTACGGGCATACTTTCAGACAGAATGCTATATACTTAATAAATAAACCTTAAAAAAACAGAACTCCAGGATGTATCACCATTCCTGATTTCAAGGTATAATACAGAGTTATAGTAATAAAAACAGCATGGTATTAGTATAAAAACAGACACATTAATCAATAGAGTCAAATTGAAGACCTCGACATAAATCCACACACTATGGACACCTGATTTTTAATAAAGAAGCCAGAAATACAATAGGGTTGGGGAGGGGGAAGCATCATCAACAAATGGGGTTGGTCTAACTGGATATCTGCATATAGAATAATGCAAATAGTTCTGAATTCACCACCCTGCACAAAACTCAAGTTCAAGTGGATCAAAAACCTCAACATAAAGCCAGATACACTAAATCTGATAGAAGAGAATTTGGGAAATAGCTTTGAACTCCTTGGTTCATAACTTTCTGAACAGAACACCAATACCACAGGCACTAAGTAAGATCAACAACTAGTAAATGGGACCTCCTGAAACTGAAAGGCTACTATAAGGCAAAGGAATCAATAGAGCAAAATGAGGACCTACAGAATGGGAAATATTTTCACCAACTCCATATCTAATAGAGGACTAATAACATCCAAAAACAAATAATCCAATTAAAAAATAGGGTCCAAATATAAGCAGAGAGCTCTCAATGGAGGAAACTAAAATGGCAGGAAAGCAAATGTTTAACATCTTTAGCTATCAGGGAAATACAAAATCAAACCTACTTTGAGATTAAGTAAATAATAATCATGCTATAATCACAGACTCAGAGTGGCTGAGTAACAAGGAGGGCTCTTGGGGAATAAATGGTTCTCCCTGGGAAGGAGAAATAAATTTTAGAGGTGGACTATGGTTTTGTGGGTATGGGACTAGAAGGGATCAGGTTGGGGGGTGGGGGAGTGTGTGTGGTGAGGGAATACTGAAATTGGAGGCCTTTGGGGGGGGGCAATGTAGAAATATAGTACTGTTCAAATTTCCTGGAATCTGTGAGTGTGACCCTAGCAAGGACTCTCAGTAATGGAAGATGTAGAGCAAGAACCATCCATTTTCTGTAATCATGCAAGGTACCCATAGGTGGGACTAAGAAATAAACCCCAGCTATAGAACCTTTGACCTACATTAATACAGCCTGCCTGCAAGATGTGCTGAAGCAATGGTGGGGCAGAATTTGTGGAAGTGGCCAATGAATAACTGGTCTAATTTGAGGTCCAGGCCACAAGAAGGAACATATACCTCACACTGCTTGGGTTGGCCCCTCCCCTTGGAGCTTGGGGAATCCTGCAGTAAAGGGGGAGGAGGAATTGTGAGAACCAGAGTTGTAGCACAGATATCTGGAGAGCACAGCCACAGGAATAAACTAAGCAGGGCTCACTGGGGGCTCAGAGAGACTGAAGCTGCAGTTGCAGAGCCTGTATGAATCTGCACCAGGTCCTCTCCATACATGTTATGGTTGTTGGGTTGGTGTTTTGGTGGGGACTGCTGACAGTGGGAGTGCAGGTGTCTCTGACTCTCATTTATGCCTGTTCCTGGGACCCTTTTTTTCCTACTGCATTGCCTTTCCCAGCCTTGATGTGAGGGTGTGTGCCTGGTCTTATTGTATCTTCTTGTGCCATGTTCAGTTGAGGTCCTGGGAGGCCTGCTTTTTTTATGGGAGGATATGGGAGGTGATTCTGAGGGAGAGGGGAGATTTGGGGGCAGAGTGACTGGTAGGAGTAGAGGGAGGGGAAGCTATTGTTGTGATGTATTATATGAGAGAAGAAAAGATTGAAAAAAATAACTGTACAACAAGAAAAGGAATTCAAAAACGTTTGAAAAATAAAAAATCAGGATAGATAGCCCATTGAAATTACATCACCATCTCTTAAAGAAATTGAGGAAAGGCAACCAACCCCACTAGCTTTCCCAGTTAACTGGGAACAAATGCCAGAGAATGGTGAAAATTCACAAAATGAACAACTAGTCTGGAATCCTGTTAAAATACAAAATCTTAAATATTTTAAAGAATCAATAGTAACTTATGGGATGCACTCATCCTATGAAAGACGTATGTTGCTGGGGCAGTGGTGGGGCACGCCTTTAATCCCAGCCCTTGGGAGGCAGAGGCAGGCGGATTTCTGAGTTCGAGGCCAGCCTGGTCTACAGAGTGAGTTCCAGGACAGCCAGGGCTACACAGAGAAACCCTGTCTTGAAAAACCAAAAAAAAAAAAAAAAAAAAAGAGAGAGAGAGAGAGAGAGAGAGAGAGCGAGAGAAAGAGAGAGAGACGTATGTTAAATACCTGGACTTCCCGAGAGAGGATCACCCCCCAAACTGAAAAGTTTCAGAAGCGGCTGAACCAGAAACTGGTTCTGAATTACAATGGCCGACATGGTGGCAAGAAGAAGCTGCAGTTATTGGAAATCATGATAGATTTGTTGTGGCCTGCCTCACTAGCATAGCTGTAGCCATTATGGGTCAAGCTACCCATATTATTATTAGAAATTCCCCAACCATAGCCTTCATTCAGCAAGATAGAGATCAGCTTAAACTGCTATGTCTAAACTACTAAAGAAACTTGGAAAAATCCTGAGCATGCTGCACACCCCCCCCACCCACCGCCTGTATCTACTTATTATTTTTTTCCCAATATAAACTGACCCTGGACAGTGTTTGTGGTCACAGCTACCAGCTCCTGAGCCTGAGCTGTGACTCTGGTCTTGGGGTGTATGTTCAATAAACCAGCCCTGTTTAACTGAGATAGGTGTCTGAGTAGTTTGTGTGGCAACTCCTGGACCATAACAGATCTAAAGGTGTTAATATGAAAGATCAATTGTTAAGTGAAGGTCAATTTGATGGTTTAAAACATCAGATGCAACTTGATGACTCTATTGTTACACAGTATAGTCTCATACCTTTAAGAGCCTGGGAGAAGGTGGAGGAACAAGGAAGAAGTCTGTATCATTCACAAAGATAATGCAAAGCCCCTGGGAGACTTTTACTGACTTCTTACATAGATTACCATCCACTATAAACAAGGCAATATCAAGTCCAGATGCAAGACTTTGAAACTTTAGCAAATGCAGAGTATAAAAAAGTTCTTCAACCTTTAAAGGCTCAATCAGCACCCACAGATGAATGGATTAGAATTACTGCTGATATTGACTCTAATGACTATGTAATTGGACAAGCAATGGATATAATGCTACATATCAAAATGCCCATTGTTTTAGCTGTGGGAGACAAGGTCATTTGAAAAGGGACTGTAGACAAGGCATTCCTAGACCCTTCTCTATCAGCCTTCTGTGGTTTGTAGAATGTGTGTTAAGGGTAGGCATTGGACTAATGACTACAAATGAGCAAGAGATATGAAAGAAAGATAATTCCTTACCATTGGGAAACTTCCTGCAATATACTCCTTAAACATGGAAAACTCTATAAGGGAGCTCAATTGTTCCTTGGCAAAAGACAACATAAGCCAGTCATTTCTGATCAGCAATGCAACAGCTTAGTGTTGGAGTCATAATGCAGGATACAGAAGAATGCAGGATCCTATATTTAGCCATAAGTAAAAATGTAACACTATCACCAAAAATTTTATGCTATAAAATACCTACTGGAATTCATGGATCTTTACCTCCAAAGACAGTAGGATTTAGGAAGAAATAACCTAACATCTCAAGGAGTTATTGTGTATTGGGAATTATAGATGAAGATTTTAAGGGAGAGATTGAAATTACGGCTTACATAATGAAAAATGTGCACTGTAAGGTGGAAGACAGGATTACTCAGCTTTTACTGCTCCTGTAATAATCTGTGATTTGAGAAGAATTATATCCCAGACTCAAATAGTAAACAAAAGCAAAAAATGTTTATTCTGCAGAGAACCTGCATGCAGGGGTCTGCCATGCATCACGACGGGAGACTTTGCAGGATCAATTTAAAGCCTATTAGGGTAGGAGTGAGTGACTTTTACATTTCCTTCCATTGGTTGGTTGGCTTTATTTCTGGGGTATGGATGCCTTGTGATTGGTTAAGCCTCTGGGGGATTTTAGGAGACTGTAGACATTTGGCTTAGGCTAGGTGGTGGGGCAGCTTCCTGATTGGTTGCCTGAGAGGGTGATTTTTCCTGGAATTGACTGTTAAAGTCTATTCCTAGGCCTAGTCTCCCAAGCTGCCATGGAGTCAGCCTGGCCCTGGATAACTCAGTCCTCTCATCCCCCTGTCTGATTTGTAAATGAATCAAAACATTGATTGGTTAGTTCTTTTCCCCCAAGATCCCAGTCATTAACCAAGGGGTAAATGGGGACCTACAAATCTTAAGTTATTCCCAGAAAGAGGGGCTTTTGTGACTTAGCATCTCAGCCTGTAAAGTAAGACAATGGACATTGTATTTTTCTTCTGTAATTGCTTCCTGCTGACATTAGGACATTGTCTTTGGAGGTCCCAGGAAGGCTGAAATACTGGTCAAAAGCAATAGGGCATTTATTAGAAGCATCTGGCTAAGTGATCCAGCTGAGAGAGAGGGATCCATCATATCGACTGGACCGGTTAACATCAGCTTTTAACAAGTAACCATCCAACAGTTTGCAGTCCTCTGGTGGTCCCTAGATGTCAGCCAGGTGAAAAAGCTGCTTAGACAAATATAAACTAGAGACAGAAGTTAAAATTTATCTAGTAATTGGGGAAGGTAAAAAAAAAACCCAAGACCAAGGGGAAAATTCCACCCTCAAGAACAGGCAGGTGTACCCATCTGAAGTCCATCTGGTTTGTGGTAAGTAGATCCAAATCTTATGACTTCTCAATTCCCTGAAGCTTATGTTATCTTTAGCTACAACAGGATATACACTAATATTTATCATTGCGGGGCTGCAGAGATGGCTCAGTGGTTAAGAGCACTGACTGCTCTTCTGAATGTTCTGAGTTCAAATCCCAGCAACCACATGATGATTCACAACCATCTGTAATGAGATCTGATGCCCTCTTCTGGTGTGTCTAAAAACAGCTACTCTGTACTTATATATAATAAGTAAATAAACCTTAAAAAAAAAAAAAAAGCCGG
>JADRCD010201182.1:0-23301 GCA_019843815.1 Montemys delectorum
GTGTGTGTGTGTGTGTGTGTGTGTGTGTGTGTGTGTGTGTGTGGCCATCGTGATTCATGAGAAAAATCATCTGAAATTCATTTTCTCCTCCAAGTAAGATGATGTTAATTAGCAATATCAGTAGCAACACTTGTAATTTAACTAGTGATGTATCTCTAATATGTTTGCTAATAATCCATGGGAAATATCTTTACCTTTCTATAATTTGGAAACTTTTTGTCTTTGTGACAGCAATTGCTGGACAAGGTAAGTTTGGCACTAACATCAGTGTTGGGGCTTTTTGTAATCACACATTCAAATGGGAATTGATCATTAGTTACATTTGCCTACTTTATACTAGCAAGTATTCTATTTTAAGTTCTAAAGTGAGTATATAAGGTACCGTAAGCCCCTTTGATAATATAAAGCCCCTTTTGAGCACAGTAGGAAATATTTTATTCTAAAGTAGTTTTCTTCCTGAGGCAAGTAAGAAAATATCAATTGTATAAAATTTATTGAAAACGGTCACAACCTCATACAGAAATTAGATCAGAAGTATTTGAACTGCCCCTAAGCTTTTGGCTAGCAATGCTAAGAAGGGTGACTACTCTTGACATGACAGTTATCTCTTGTGCTAGCTTGTACGCTGCTCTGTGATTTGATGGATGGATTTAGTTTAAGCCATCACTAAAGCTGCTGTAAATGATTGGCACTTTAAAGTAGCCCATTAGAGGCAGAGTTGCTCCTTAAATGAATTATAAATTCTAAAACTGTATTTAGTAGATCATTCAAGACTAAATTAGCAGTACATTCTACATGAGAACTTGCGTAGAGCCTATTTTGGAAATTCTTTGGAAATAGGCTCTTTGCTATTAGTGATTGGACTCAAAGTCCAATTAGCATGAATTAAATCATATCTGGTACTATAAACCTAGGCCAGTTACATGGCTATGGAGGCCATGACATTTCGAGTAGAACATACTACCACTACCTCACCACTTTCTTAAACTAGTATAATTCTTAGTAGGATTTTAAATACTTATTTTTATACAGACAAGTAAATGGAGATATTTCCACTTATCAAAGAAGCTTCTTTGTAGTAGAAGGAGACTATTAGCCATGTCACAACTAGTCACAATTCAGAGAACCACTGACTAATGATTATGGGATGAGTAGCTCAAATGGTACATCCACAGCACAACTACTTTACCCAAGACTCAGAAACTTCATAAAAGAAAACAAAGAAAGATTGTAAAAGCCAGAGGACCAGAAAGTCTGTGGCATCGTGATGTTAAACTGTGACAGGGCAGATACACCCATGAAACCTTAATGGTATTGCTGCCTGAAAGAGACCTGAACAATTGCAACACCAGTTGATATTCCAGTGTAGACAGAGGTCATTTAACGAGGTTCTACCATCAGGTGAAGAGGTACAGGCAGTTAATAAGACTGTTGAGAAAGGGAGAATCAGTCTTCTCCAGGGATGAGCACATGATTGGTTATCCATCACCAAGTGATCAGCTTTAGAAACAGAAACACAAATGCAACAGAGTGAATGCAACAGGTTTATTTGTATGCTGATTCATTTGTATGTAGATGTAAGGATAGTTAATATAGAAAGAATGGGAAGTAAGAGAAGAAGGAGAAAATGATGTGATATATTTCAATTAACTATTAAAAAAAAGAAAAGAAAATAGATCTTAAAAGTCAGCCATAACTTGACAAGCAATTTTTCCATCTCAAAGTAAAACAAAACAAAACAAAACAAAACATCAACAACAAAAAATTCTTTTACTTTGCTTTTAAATTTAGAAACCCTAATAAATATTCAAATTAAAAAGTAAGAAATAGTGGGAAATTATTAGAAGAAAGTAGAAATGACCCCTATCTAGTAAATCAGTTATTCTTTAACTCAGTCTAGTTTGAAGATTTTTTTCCCTTTCCCAATGTTTGTTCATATAGTGAATTAACAATGACAGCAACAGAATTTAATCTTTTAAAATGCTGTTTGTTGGGCTATGGACATAGTCTATTACCAATCTAGCTCTCAAGATATATATTACACACACATACACACACACACACACACACACACACACGCACTTTTTTTACTTTGTGTGTGTGTGTGTGTGTGTGTGTGTGTGTGTGTGTAAATGGTATTTACAGTAAATTCTACCTTTAAATTTGACAATTTCGAATGAAATGCTTCCTGGGTTTTCACAGACACAGACTTCTGGTACTAAGTGGTTTTGAGTCATCATCTCATCCAGATTTAACAATAAAAAGTGCAGAGACTTCAAGCCATAGCATTCTTATGCACATGTAACAAAAAGGAAAAAGAAGGAAAGAACTTAGGCAGCATTTTTAAAGGAAAATATTTCTAATCAAAATGGCTCAAGTAATATGAACCCTCTATAAAAATGATTAACTACAAAAAGAAGCAGGCCTAATGCAACTTGGAGCCCCCAAAACAACAATAAATCCAAATGGTGGAATTTGGAACAGAACATAAAACAGCTAAGTCTGTATTGGTCTGATGGGCTGTGGGCACTAAGGAAACGGGGGATCATATTCATGCACTGATGTCTGCTGTGCTCATATGTGCACTTGATTCTTTTAGGGCTGCATGTATAGAGTCATATATTTCAGTAATAACTTTAGTTATTGGCATAACTTGTCCTGTGAGTTTCTTATTACTGTTGAGATTAGTGCCATTATTATAATAAAATATGCATTATATATAATTACATAGCTTTGAAACAAGATTTCTTTCAAACAACAAAACTGATGAGTCTATAAAATACATTCTTAGTTTTATTACTTAAATTATAATTATTCGCTTTTATTTTGTTCTCTTTTTGTTCTCTCTCTCTCTCTCTCTCTCTCTCTTTCTCTTTCTCTCTCTCTCTCTCTCGTGTGTGTGTGTGTGTGTGTGTGTGTGTGTGTGTGTTTCTCCATCCCTTCCTGTTGGTCTCCTGTTTTTCTATGTAACACATAGAGGACTCTATGAAACACATGCTGTCATGGAATTTGTGCACTTAACTGTCCCCAAGCTCACTATATCTCTATCCCTATGTTCCTGGGATGCACCTACAGCATACCATACATAGATTATGCCTGTATGGTTTGTAAAGGTCTATTTTCCTGTATATCCTGTATATATCCTGAATGACTATGAGAGTCAGCTTGGAAACTGTTTTCTTAGATTGTTTAAAAGAAGATGTGATAGTGTGTGGTTTAGGGACAGCTTTCAGCTGTTTGTTGCTTTTCTGTTTTAAGTTTTATGTTTTGTTTGAGCAATTTGATTTCCCAAAAGATGATTAGTTGATTAAATACATTTGACATTTTCCCTCTTAATTAATGTTTCTTATGTATTTTTGTGATAACTTGTCCCCCTGTGAGAAACTTCAATGACAAAGTGATATTAATTCCATTGATTTCCTTTTTATAGTATATTTGTTTATAGTATTGCTTTTTTGTATATATTTTTATTTGGTGGCAATAATTAACTAAAACAATTGCAAGAATGTGTTAAAGATTAAAAATTATTTAAAAAAAAGATCTACTGCAACCCTGTGTTTCTAACTTTTATATTTTGAAATATGTTAATCCTAAATATGTTTTGATTATCATCAAAGATGTAGCACTGGCCATGATTTATGGCAAGAGTACATATTTTCTTACAAAACAGAACAAATTTCATTCTTTTCCAAATCCATTTTTAAATTCAAATTAGTTTGTCCAAGCATAATGCTATCTGCATAGACAAATAATTCTCAAACTTTGAAGCAGTTTAGTTATTCTAGAAATGGAAGCATGAAATGATTAATCTTAAAATGAAGGTAGAGTCCAGTAGATCAGGTACAACAATTCTCCAAGTTTGAAAGGTGGATATGTATGCATGTTTGTGTGAGTGTATGCATGTGTGTGTATGTGTGTGTGTATGCTTACATACAGACAACTATGTATTCTTATGAACTGGTAATGGTGAATAAAAGTGTCATTGGTAGTGTTGAATAAAAATAGAAAGCACTAATCCTTTGTTTTAGTTTAGAATAACTATAATTTTCTTACATGATACTATATGTATAGAAATCTGAATTATTATAAAATGCATGCAATTAGATGCTATACAAGTTTGCTTATATTTGCAAATTTTATAAGGCAGAACAGTTTGTAAAGCAGAAATTTCAGGATTTGACTCTACTTTCTCCTCTCTAGTTGATGCATTCCTTTCTCTGACAAATAATTACTATGTCTGTGTGCATCAGGTAGTCTAATAAGGATTAGTGAATTGGCAAAAATAATGCTCAGGCATTCACTTCAAGGAGTTTAGAACTTAGCTGGGAGCTTGATACATCAAGTAGTAATTACAAGGTGCTGAGATTGGCCTCAGTGTTATTATCCACCAAGCATACAAGTGGGTGAGAAGAATGAGAGGGAGAGACCTATCAAGGAATGTTAATGAAGGGATGAATGCAGAAGAATAAAAGTTGATTCAAGCGAGGTGAAATCAGAGGAGAGAGACCTGTGAGCAAGTGTAAGCCCAAGTTTGAGACCAAAGTGAGAGTGATAGGAGGTAATTTGGAAGGAGAGCTCACAGATTCCCCAAGGAAATAGCTGAGTGCAGGGAATTCCCCTACATTCTCAGTCTCCTTCAAATTTCATTAACAATATAAAAGGTCAGTAGTATTCAATGTCTACTATGAAAATTATATTTAAAATGCAGTTTTATAACAAAATTACTCTATGGTAATTGTTTTTATGGCTCTTTTTTATCTCCATATTACAAGAGATGAAGAAATTGAAATCTATTTTTAATTTTATATAAGACCCAGAAGGACTTTCTCTCAGTTTCTTTAAAGTTAATAGCAATAGAGCAAATGTCATCAAGAATCTCATTGGTGATAATGATGAAATTCACAGAGAAGGGTTTTTACTGACCATGCTTCTTTAAATTTGCATCACTATTGATTATCAAACCTTTTTATCTTGGCTACTATTTTTCAAGTATATTTTCTGCAACTTAGAGTGGGTACTTAAAATACATTGTAGGGCAAAGGACAAGGAAAGATTATGGAAACTGGAAGCAAGAAGATATTACAAAGGTTTCCAGGGGCTCCCCTCGGCCAACAACTCAATTAGGTGTAACCCGTTCCTGCATTGGAGATTTCATTTGATGCAGAGAGATATCTAGTTGGGGCTTTGTCTCACCACTATTTGGCAATATCATTTAGATTTCTTTCATATATGTGTGCATTGAAAGAAGCTTCTAGTGTAGTAGGTTTCCATTTGAACCCTCAGCCCTCAAATGACTTTGTTTTAGCTATCCCTCCCCACATTATTCTCCTCATCCACCTCTTAGCTACTCTTTTCCTGTTGCAACACTGCCCCCAAACACACAAGCCACTTGTAACTATTTATTCTATTCACCATCCTGAAAAGATGCAGCCCTCCCTCCCTAGTCTCTGAGTCTCAACTTAACCTCTGTGCTTACAAACATTGTAGCTTGCTTACAGAAGCCTAAATGGATAATATCCACGTGTTTGTATTTTGGGGTTTGGGTTAGCTCATGGTAGGTGATTTTTTTTTAAGGTTTATGAACATGAATACACTGTAGCTGTAATCAGACACGCCAGAAGAGGGCATTGGATCCCTTTACGGATGGTTGTGAGCCACTGTGTGGTTGCTGAAAATTGAACTCAGGACCTCAGTCAGTGCTCCTAACCGATGAGCCATCTGTCCAGCTTCCCCCACCCCGCCCCTTTTTTGAGTTTCACTTATTTACCTGTGAGTTTCATGACTTCCTTGAACAGCTAAGTACTAAGTCCATTATGTAAATGTATGGGATTTTCCTGATCCATTCATCTGCTAACAGACATCTAATTGTATACAGTACCTGGTTATTATAAATACAGCAGCAATGAATACAGTTGAGGAAGTGACATTGGGGTTCATGCCCAAGAATGGTCTAGCAGAATCTTGAGGTCGATGGATCCCAAACTTCCTGAGGAACTGACACACTGATTTCCATCATGGCTGTACAGGTATGTACCCCACTAGCAACTGATGAGGGGGTCACGCCTCACCCAGCACCCTCAACAGTATGAGTTGTTGCTTGTTTTATGGATCTTGGGGCATTCTTAATCGAAAATTTCAAAGCAGTTTTCATTTACATTTCCCTGATGATGAAAAAGTTCATTGAAAAGTGTGTGTGTATGTGTGTGTGTGTGTGTGTGTGTGTGTGTGTGTGTGTATGTGTGTGTGTATGTATGTGTGTCTGTGTCTGCATGTTTCTTACACATTTTCTTTGGCTTTTTTTACTTTTTCTGTTTGTTTGTTTTGTCCTATTCTGGTTTGTTTTTGGTCATCTGTCTTCTAATAAGAGAGAGAGAAAGAGAAGGTGTGAATTTGGGTGGCTGAGGAGGTAGCAATTCTGTTCAATACATTTGAAACAAATCTACTCAAAGACTGAAAGATGTACCTTTATCCTTCAAAACATTCTACAATACTTTTACATTGTCCACATAGCTTGTAAAAGTTACTTTTCTTGCTGCTGTGACATAATGCATGGCAAGAAGTAATGTAAGGAAAGAAAAGTTGTGGTGTACAGCCTGAGAAAGCACACTGCACCATGGCGGGGAAGGCATGCAGCTGTAGGAAGAGACTGCTCACATTGTATCTATAGTCAGGAAACTGAAAGCAATGAATGTGTCTACCCAGCTTTCTCTCTCTCTTATTCAGGGGAGGACATCATTTTATGCAACAGTGCTGCCCAGAGTGTGCAGATCTACCCCCTAGCTTAATCTAGATAATCTCTCGGAGGCGAACTCAGAGGCTAGCCTGATCTCAATTGCACTTCACAGAATTGCTCTGAGGACTGTCTCATTGCTTATTCAAGATCTCAACTATGATTTTGACTTAAGATGTCCATCTCATCAATGGACAGTTAAGATTAACTGTTCTATAATTGGGGTTCGTGCACCATGTGATTCCTAGGAGTCTTTTTTTTCTGCCAGCCCTTTCCTTCAATTAGCATGGAAAGGAGAAGGGTAGCTTTCTCATTCTTTGAATATGTTCTTTGTTTTGCCCCCTGCTCTACCAGGCTTGAATGTTTGTCTTTTCTTCACAAATAACAAGAACACTTGATGGGAACACAGAAATGTTCTCTTTCTTGGTCTCTGATTAATGTCAACATTAGACATTTTGTTTTCAGATCTATGTTACCAGAAATTCTCAACATTACCAAGCATCTAGATCAATCAAATGAATGCTACAAAGGACATTTAGCTAAAGACAGTATAAAAATTATGAAAGTGACAAAAAACCCTAAATGCGATATGTTGACAATGTTACCCAGTGAGGTAAGATAAATGACATATTTAAGCTATACACGTGGTCACAAGTTCTTATAAGATTATTTTCTCATCTTTCTATGGCCTGCCTGTTAGCTGGAGTTATTTATGTGTAGCTGTAAATGCTTTAATTGTTAACTATTCTAATTGATTTCCACTTTTGATGATGACAAGGGTGGAAAAGAGTTGTATCATGTGGCTAGTATTACTCTGATCAATACTGATTAGTGACCAATTCTTCTAAAGGATGTGAAATGAAATAATTATATAACACATCTGTCAATAAGAGCTCGGGAGAGTACAGAACACCTAGGTAATCTTCACATTTAATGAAACCATCAATAAATCAGAATAACTAAGATTACAAGAGAGCACCTTGTTTAGGGGGCAAGGTATTCAACACAGCAGTTGAAGGTAATTTTAAAAAGTGAACTTTGAGTCAATCTTACAATGTCAGTAGGAACCCAGAACTTTGTTAGCATATGGATGCCTTGGCCTTTGTCTAATTCACTAGCCCAGGTGTCAGTTCCTATTTGTGTGACAAAATTCTAACTCATGCAACCATTTTATTCAAATATTTTACTAGCATGTTTGGTACTAGCAACTTTGTCATCATTAGAAGTACATTTTGCTTCATTTAACACAGATTTCCCTTAATATATCTTCCTTACTATAATTTGAACTTTTCAAATGCAGAGCTTTTACAACATTAGTCTCTGATGCTCAAGAATGCATTAAAAACTCTAAAATATCTCAACTAACTTTTATGTTTTTACAACCTATGTGTTTTTATGAACCATATATTTTATCTTAAGCATATTTAAGATTTATTTTTACATATGCAAAAGTTAAAGTTGAGAGCATATTTTTAGAAAGTATTACAAAATAAAATTAGAAATTTTATTCATTTTTAAACTTAGGCCTTCATTTGAGCTCTCTGAGCCTTCAAAGCTAAGTGAAATTATGTCAAGAGAATGAGTTATTTCTTTAAATGAATCATTTTACTTAGTTAATCACAGAATTCCTCATATTTGAAAAGCATTGGGAAGACTCAAATAAAATTCAACTCTGTTTACTGAAGACAAGAAAAAGTAAAATTTTGAGAGCATGATCCTGATGTGGACAAATCAATATTGTTGGTTCTCAGTAAAACAATCTATTCATTTAACACAAGCCTATTCTCTTCTGACCATTTTTTGCTGTACAAATTGATAAGCTAGTTCTGAAAGGACTGTAGATTCTAAAGAAAAACAATGTCTAAAGCAATCTTAAAGAAAAAGAACCAAATTGGGCTATGGAATGTGTCTGCTTGATTACATTGTATGGTTTCACAATAAAAAAGAAACTGCTAAAGTAATGCTTGATGCAGATTGATGGAAAAGATTTGAGCATAAAGAAACAAATTCACACCTACGTGGTCAGTTAAATTCCCTCCATGTTAAGGACCATTTTCAACCACTTTCGAAAAATAAAGATTTAGTAATAGAAGGAATAAATGAAATATTTGCTACACACATGAAGGCACCAATTAGATGTGGATCATAAATATAAGTCCCTTTTCTGTAAAGTATAGTAACAGTAATATATCCTGGCTTAGATTTAGGTAAGCTTTTCTAAGCAGAATACAAAATATAAATAATTTAAAGTTAATTTACCCCTTCCCTTTTTTAATAATTGAAAGTAATTTTTTTCATACAATAGATTTTGATCATGGTTTTCCCTCCCCTAACTCCTCCTATATCCTTTCCACCTCCCCACCCAAATCCACACACTTTCTTGCACTCTCTTTTTAGAAAGCAAACATACCTAAAGAAACAAATAAATAAGTAGGAATAGCATCAAGTCCAACATAAACTCAGGGCAAATGGCTTCCTGTGGTGACTATTAGCATTTAAAGCACATGCTGGCTTCCAGGTCTCTCAGAGTTGCAAGTACATTACACAGTGCATGCTGGCATGTTGGTTCTCTTCTCATCTCTTCTTCCCAATATTTACCTCTCCAGCTCATAGGCTTCCCTTCCCCCAGCTTCTCATCAAGTCTCCACAGGATCAAGGGGCTCCAGGAAGAAACTTCTTAATGATGATTAATTTGCCCCTATCTTATGGTAAGAAACTCCTGGTTTACTACCCCAACTCTGTGATGTGATGCTGGTTGTCAAATGGCCTGGAATCTGTGGGTGTGTAGAGATTACAAAGTTTCCCTTCTTTGTTCCAGCGTCCATTTTCAATGAGCACTCTTTCTTGTTACCTGAAACCTAAAACCCTCACAATCCCATTTTCATTTTTATTTTTATGCTTTCGTTGCTTGCAATAAGAGGTTATACTTGTGCATTGTTATTCATTTTGAGTTACAAACTGTGAAAAGAATATAAAATGAGCAATGAGCCAATGAACTGATAAATGAGTAAAGGTTGGAGAGTCATCATACAAATGTAGTAAAATATTAATTGTAGAATTCATGTGCTGAGTATATAATATTGTACTATAAATTGCAATTTCTTATGGTGTGTGTATGTGTGCGTGTGTGTGTGTGTGTGCGTGTGTGTGTGTGTGTGTGTAAATTTGTTTGGATATATATGTGTATATGTGCAGATTGCCATGTATCTGTGTGTGTGTGTTATGTACACAAATAGTAGAGATTGGTGACTGGCATTTTCCTTAGTTCTTCTCTACCTTGTATATTGAAGAAAGTTCTCCCACTTGAGACCAAACCTCACATATTTGGTTAGATTAGCTAGTCAGATGGCCGCTGGCTTCCACCTCTTCCTTTTGGACTTATAGATGAACCCCCATTTGCCCCTATCATTATATTGATGATGGGATGAGAACACCAAAAGATATTGGATGTAGAAGAATTCAAATGTCAGAATAAAATGCAAATAGCATCAACAGGAATAATAGCATAAATGGTTTTATTTGTCATTGGAAATATTGGGTAATGTGTGTCATATACACATTAAGAAGGTATGCAGCAGAGGGTTGCCTGGTCTGGCCTCAATGAGAGAACATGCATCTTACCTTCTAGAGACTTGAGGTCCCAGGAAGTGGGGAAGTCTGATGAGGTGGGAGTTGGGGGAAACATCCTCTTAAAGACAGAGGAAGAGGAATGGGATGGGAAATAGTCAGAGGGTGGACTGGGAGAGGGTAACGGCAGGACTTTATAAAAAGATTAAAGAGTAATAACATATTTTTTTTTTTAAAAAAAAAAAGAGTGTATGACATATATTCTTGTCAACAAACTATGGCTTTCCAGAATACTTTCAAAAGTTAAAATGATGAAAAATAATTTGATGTTAATGACCATTGAGAGGATTCGGTACTATCAGAAGAAAGGTGGGGATGAGAGCATTGGAAACTCCAATCCCAAGGGAAGACTTGAGAATCCGAGACTGCTGTGTGTATCATTATCCTGCACATTCAGTTCCTCAATGTTTTGCAAGGCAAATAACTGAGAAAGTGTGCCCTGAGAAAGTACTGGTTTATGTAGAAGGGAAAAGTAAGTCAAAAAAAAAAAATAAATCAAAACAAAACCACAAGTGACAATACACCATGTATGGAACTGTATTACTATAAGACATGTAAACTGGGAAGTTGCAATGTCAAGGGTTAAGAAAGAAGTCATACATTCTTTCTTCTTTGTACACTGGTAACTTGAAGTTGCATTTTAAAAGCATTTCAGAAAATAACAACTCCAAAGAATCCAATCATTTTACACCTTTAAAATGGAAGATATTCCGCAGCAAGATATTTAAGACACCAGTGATGCAAGATATATAGAAGATACTTAAACTGATAATAGAATGGCTAAGGGAAGTGGTACTGCACATGTAGAGCATTTGGCTCTGATGGCAGAAAAGACTTGCCTTTCAATGTAACCGAAAAGAGTCAGAGGGGTGAACAGGAAGCAAGATGTGTCAATGAGAGCAACAGGGCTGTGGTTTGTTTCTAGGTGTGTAATAGGAGCTCTTACTACTGCAGACCTGGGTTCAGTGGGGTTCAGGCACTGAGAGGAGTCAAGGATCTGGGCGATGACTAATGGCTAGGTGAAAGGAAAGTTGTGTTCATGATCTGGGAAAAAAGGATATCTATTATATACAGCAATCTCTTCATCACGACCAAGAGGCGATTTCAAAGAAGAGACTTCATTGTAGTAGTGCAAAGTCAAAAACACTTCTGCTTCTCTCCTCTTTAATTAAGAAGAATAGGGATACTATTTTATAGAGGGAATAATAGATGACTTATCAAGTGCCTACAGAGTTTGAGGGGTTACTATAAGCAAATAGTTGGCTCTTTCTCTTCTGTTTTCTAAATAATTAATTCTATATTACTGAGCTTATGTAGAGAAAGGCTTTCTTTAGATTTGCTAGTACCATGGCTGGTGGATTCAAAGGAACAAAGGTACCTAAACCTTATATTGTGTCTCATGAATTTGTATAATTACTATCTGTTAACAAAAGATGAAAAAAAGAAAAAAGTTCTTCTCTTTCTCACTTTTCAAATTAGTCAGTGATAGTCTAAGCAATATTTCTCTAGGGACCTGCAAAAGTTGGCATGACAGTTATGGAAGTATATTTCTGAGTGATCACTAAATACATAGACTTTAAGTAGTACAAAATTCATAACATTTTAATAAGTATATAAACTTTGATAAACCACCAATTACGATATTTTTGAGTTTCATGGAATTTAGTTACCCTTTGACAATTTATCTTTTTGTTTCCTGTTGCTAGACTTTATAAAATCATAACTACGTCTTTTAAAAACTTTTTCTTTTTTAGAAAAATAATTATATATCTTAATCAAGTCATATTTATCAACAATTTATTGTTTTCACTGTTGTTCCATATTCAATTATATAAATATGCCACAATTTATTTACCTATTAATTTATTAATGGATACCTGAGTAAATACATAGGAATCATAATCCTTGTTAAAAGGCTGTATAAAACATGTTTGTGTCTCAAAATAATTGTTCTGAATAAACAAAAATAGATTATTTGTAATCATGTATTGGTGTCTATACTTGAAACCCTCTAGAAAATGCAAACATATAGTTCTATGAAAAGCTTATAAGTGATTGCATGTGTTGGTTTAAGAATGAAGGAAGAAATCACAAAAGGTCAATTGACACATCAAATTTTTTTAAAAAATACAATGTATGTACTTGTTTTAATTGACTATTGCATGCATGTAAATGAAGCTATTTAAAACTGAATTACTAACATAGATTTCTAAAATTAATTGGGTTTTCTTCCTCAGTTTTCTAGAAATATCTTTGGTAAGACTGATATTATACTGTCTTCAAATATTTGATACAATTAATTCATATGAGATAGTAGTCTGGGAAGAGTCAATATTGCAGGCCAGAAACAGTTTCAGCAAGATAATGTGGCTATGAATGGAAAGCAAGCAAGGACAGGTATATGGGAGTGTTTTAAGGGAGGAAAGGGAAGGAAGGAATGTCATTTTATTATACTCTCAACAAAACAATACAAACAAACAAGCAACAACAACAACAACAACAATGGCAAAACAGAAAACTTCCTGGATTCTGGGGATACATTCAAGTGGCCATACTTTAGAAGTCATGAGAGAAGGATCGTAGATAAAGTCACATGGCTTAGACAAGACTTTTAATAAAATTATAGATAAGAATTCCAGAAACTCAGAGAGAGAAACATACGTCCAAATGCAGGAACTATTTAGAACCCAAAATGGACATGTAAAAAAAAAAAAAAAAAAAAAAAAAAAGAACATGCATGTGTCTGACAGTTGAAGATACAGAATGTATTCCATTTGATTTTAACTTCAAGATGTATGTTATGACCCACTGCATAGTAAGTCCTACACGACATGTAACTCCAATGGAAGCTCATTCTGTACTTGTTTGCTATATTTCATTTTGAAAGCTCCAAATTGGTTTGATTGCCCAGCAGGGTTATATAATCTCTTTCAGTTTCTATTGATTTATTTTCTTTCTAGCTTTCCCATCAATTTCTTGGAAAGAATTGAAATTTCCAATTATTGTGGATTTATTTTCCCTATAATTTTGTCTTTCTATTTCATGTACCTTGAAACCATTTAACAAGATAGATAAATAACCATATTTTTCTATTTTATCTTTTCTGTACTGACCTATTATTGACAGTTTGAATTTCTGTGGGAGCACTTGTATGAAACTTACTTCATCTCTTTGTGTAAGTACATATAGCAGCTTTTATCTCATGCTACACTGCGAATATTTTCAAGGCTTATGCATGCACCTTTTTTTGTAACTTTATAAGGTAATTCAATCAGTGCAACTTTGAAGCTTGCTTTTTCATTTATTTGGATATTTTCTGTATTTAGTTATGAAGTTCAGCTTCCTTACAGATGGTGCTATTGATATGTTTAAATTATGAATGTTTGGTTTGTTAATAATTCTTTTTTTAATTGCCCATCTGTTCCTTTGGTTTGTTATCCCTATCCTATATTTTATATTTGACAAGCTTCTACATAGTATATGTTGATTTCTTTTAGATTTTTCAAGTATTGCCTTTTATTTGATTGAGTCCTAATATATATAGTATTGACCCTTATGAGTCAAATTAAAGTTAATATTATAATCACTTTATCAAATTATTAGAACCATGAATATAATTTCATTTACATGTATGTGGTCGCAATTCCACCTAAATTTAATACATAATTATGTATATGTAAATAATTCCTTTATAAATCTCACCATATAGAATTTTAAGGGTTGCTTAAATAGTTCAATTTGTTAAATATGTATACTTTTGTTTAGGATCCTATAAATTTTTGGTTCTCTCCACTAATCTCTCTAGCAGACATATCCTTTTGACACTGTGGGACGGTACTGGCATCTACAAAATTCATACTGAGACTATGATAAAAATTACTTTAAAAGTCACAAAAAAACCCTACCTAAATATTTAAGTACATTTGTGATGTTGTTAGGCCATCTTCCTCTGCATGCACCTGTGGACAATTGGTGGAGCCTATCTGGGAGGCTAGCGTATACCTGGAGTCACTGTTGTTCTTCCCATGGCTTGCTTTGATTTATCATTGCTATCATTTTTTAATTAGATATTTTCTTTATTTACATGTCATATGATTTCCCCTTTCCCAGTTCCCCCTCCAAAAAACAAACAAGGGTGGCAAGCATTGCTATCATTTGTCAGTTCCAGTTTACAAGTGAACACATGCCTGTCAACTCTGTTCTCTGAGACCTTAAGCCAGGAGAGAGCTGTTGATGCTTGCATCTGTCTGCTCAGCTTGTGCTAAAAGGAGTGAATCTGGCATAAAGTTACCTAAAAAAATTACTTTCCTTACAGAAGCTTTGCAATTTTATGAGGTCCCATTTATCTATTGTTGATCTTAGAGTATAAGCCATTTGTGTTCTGTTCAGGAAACTTTCCCATGTGCCCATGTGTCCAAGGCTCTTCCCCACTTTCTTTTCTATTAGTTTCAGTGCTTCTGGTTTTATGTGAAGGTCCTTGGTCCACTGAGACTTGAGCTTTGTACAAGGAGATAAGAATGGATTGATTTGCATTCTTCTCCATGCTGATCTCCAGTTGAGCCAGCACCATTTGATGAAAATGCTGTCTTCCTTTCCACTGGATGGTTTTAGCTCCTTTGTCAAATTTCAAGTGACTCTAGGTGTGTGGGTTCATTTCTGGGTTCTCACTTCTATTCCATTGATCCACCTGCCTGCCACTGTACCAATACGATGCAGTTTTTATCACTGTATTGCTCTGCAATACAGCTTAATGTCAGGGATGGTGATTTCCCCAGAAGTTCTTTTATTATTGAGAATAGTTTTTGCTATCCTGGGTTTTTTGTTATTCCAAATGAGTTAGAGAATTGCTTTCTAACTCTATGAAGAACTGAGTTGGAATTTTGGTGGTGATTGCATTGAATCTGTAGATTGTTTTTATCAGGATGGCCATTTTTACTATATTAATCCTGCCAATCCATGAACATGGGAGATCTTTCCATCTTTTGAGATCTTTGATTTCTTTCTTCAGAGACTTGAAGTTCTTGTCATACAGACCTTTCACTTACTTGATTACCAATCAAGTCACACCAATGTATTTTATATTACTTTTGACTATTATGAAGGGTGTTGTTTCCCTAATTTATTTTTCAGCCTCTTTATCCTTTGAGTAGAAGAAGGCCAGTGATTTGTTTGAGTTAATTTTATATCCAGCTACTTTGTTGAAGACATTTATCGGGATTGGGTATTCTCTGGTGGAATTTGGGGGGGAGGGGTCATTACGTGTACTATCATATCATTTGCAAATAGTGATATTTTTATTTCTTCCTTTCCAGTTTGTTTCCCTTTGGCCTCCTTTTGTTGTCTAATTGCTCTGTCTAGGACTTTGAGTACTATATTGAATAGGTAGGGATAGAGTGGGCAGCCTTATCTAGTCTCTGATTTTAGTAGGATTGCTTCAAGTTTCTCTCCATTTAGTTTGATGTTGACTACTTGTTTGCTGTATATTGCTTTTGCTATGTTTAGGTATGGGCCTTGAATTTCTGATCTTTCCAAGACTTTTACCATGAATGGGTATTGAATTTTGTCAAGTGCTTTCTCAGCATCTAATGAGGTGATCATGTGGTTTTTTTCTTTAAGTTTATTTATATAGTGGATTACGTTTATGAATTTCCATATATTGAACCTTCCCTCCATCCCTGGGATGAACTCTACCTGATCATGATGGATGATAGTTTTGCTGTGTTTTTAGATTTGGGTTACAAGAATCTTATTGAGTATTTTTGCATCAATATTCAGAAGTGAAATTGGTCTGAAGTCTTTTTTTGATGGGTCTTTGTATGGTTTAGGTATGAGCATTATTGTGGCTTCATAGAATAAATTTGGTAGTGTTCCTTCTGTTTCTATTTTGTTAAATAGTTTGAAGAGTATTGGTATTAGGTTTTCTTTGAAGGTATGATAGAATTCTGCACTAAGCTCATCTGGTCCAACGCTTTTTTCGGTTGGGAGAATATTAATGACTACTTCTATTTCTTTATGGATAATGGGACTGTTTATATGGTTTATTAGGACCAACAAATTGAGAAAGATTGTTACTAATCCTACATCCGATAGAGGGCTAATATCCAATATACGTAAAGAACTCAAGAAGTTAGACTCCAGAAAATCAAATAAACCTATTAAAAATGGGGTACAAAGCTAAACAAAGAATTCTCAACTGAGGAATATCAAATGGACAAAAATCACCTAAAGAAATGTTCAACATCCTTAGTCATCAGGAAAATTCAAATCAAAACAACCCTGAGATTCCACCTCACACCAGTCAGAATGGCTAACATCTAAAACTCAGATGACAGTAGATGCGGAGTATGTGGAGAAAGAGGAACATTTTTCCATTGCTGGTGGGATTGCAAGCTGTTACAACCACTCTGGAAATCAGTCTGGTGGTTCCTCAGAAAACTGGACATAGTATTACCTGAGGACCCAGTTATACCACTCCTAGGCATATACCCAAAGATTCTCCAAAATATAACAAGGACACATGCTCCTCTATGTTCATAGCAACCTTATTTATAATAGCCAGAAGCTGGAAAGAACCCAGATGTCCTTCAACAGAGGAATAGATACAGAAAATGTATTACATTTACACAATGGAGTACTACTCAGCTATTAAAAACAATGACTTCATGAAATTCTTAGGCAAATGAGTAGAACTAGAAAATATCATCTGGAGTGAGGTAACAAAGTCACAAAAAACCCACATGGTATGCACGCACTGATAAGTCGATGTTAGCCCAAAAGCTCAGAATACCCAAGATATAATTCACAGACCACATGAAGCACAAGAAGAAGGAAGATCAAAGTGTGGATGCTTTAGTGCTTCTTTGATGTGGAACAAATTACTCACAGGAGGAGATACAGAGACAAAGTGTGGAGCAGAGACTGAAGAAAAATCCATCCAGATGCCCTACCTGGGGATCGATCCCATTTATAGGCACCAAACCAAGACAATATTGCTAATGCTAAGAAGTACTTGCTGACAGGAGCCTTATATAGCTGTCTCCTGAGAGGCTCTGCTAGAGCCTGACAAATACAGATGCAGATGCTAGTAGCCAACTATTGGACTGAGCTCGAGGACCCCAATAGAGTTAGGGAAAGGACTGAAGGAGCTGAAGGGTTTTGCAACGTCATAGGAAGATCAACCGTATCAACCAACCAGACTTCCCAGAATTCCCAGCGACTAAACTATAAACCAAAGAGTACATATCGAGCAACCTATGGCTCCAGCTATGTTGCCAAGGATGACCTTGTCATCAATGGAAGGAGAGGCCCTTGGTCCTGTGAAGGCTCGATGCCCCTGTGTAGAAGAAAGCTAGGGTGGGGAGGTGGGAGTGGGAAGGGCGGTGGTAGAGCACCCTCATAGAAGCAGGAGGATAGGGTATGGAATAGGGGTTATTTGGAGGTGAAACCGAGAAAAATATAACATTTGAAATGTAAATAAATAAAATATCCAGTAAAAAAAAGTAAAAAAAAAAAAAAAAAACAACAAAAAAAATACATTCCTTCCAATATCCGTGTCTCTTTACAGTTTGTTGTCCCAAATGATTCTTGCCCATGATAATTTTATAATTCATGCTAAGGTCATGTTCTTCTTTGCTGATAGATTTGTCTCAGAGGCCCTCTGTCATTATTAACATTAGATCCCTTCATTTACTAAATTTTAAAGATCTTGATATAACATCATGTGGTTTTAAGAGAAATAAACATTAACAATGAGTGTATCTACAATTTCATAGAAGATTAAATGAATCATGTCTGTATGCAATTATGTATTTTCAGGAGTGTTTACTGACAAGTGAACATATGCCTGCGATGTTGGGCCAAGAGTTTTCTTTAACGATTTATATTATTTGAAGTAGAACTTTCCAAGTTAAATGTAGTAATGCAGACTCCAATGGCGACATCCGTGGGACTCAGATTCCATCTTCTTCAAAGGCTTCCTATGATGCTGCTATCACTGGTCTGTGAAACACCCGTAAGAGCCCTGCATATACATTTTGGATCAGTAATTGCAGCCAACTCACCTACACATAACAGCCTACTCTGAGACCTTGGTGCTTGGGGCCTGTGCCCAGTGAATTAACTGGGGTAGCTGTGGCACACTCAGTTTTGACAAAGAATGACTCCACCCACTTAGCAAGACTCAGGACACACCCCAGCCCTTATGGAATGTGGGTGCTCAGACCAAGGATAAACTGCAACACTGGCCAATTGATTGCAGCATTTCCAGAAGGATGATGCCAATGAGGGAACATGTTTCTTAAAAATGTCTAATAACGTCATATTCTCATACAATAAATGAACTCTCACTTCATATATTTTCCTCAAAACATTATGTTATCTGTTGAATTTATCACCATTGCCAACTTTCATTGGAGACTCTTCCACTTAGGAGAGAAAATGGTAGGCTAGCAGAGTCACTGGGCTCTTTAAAGAACTTTCTAGAAAGGTGTTCTAAAACAAAAGTGTCGTATAAAAACACTTTGAGGAGGAACTGTGCTGCTACAATTTACTTCATTAAAGTATGAGTGAATTTTTAAGATATGTGAAATACAAAATATTTAAGTTATGAAAGTTGCCACTTCACTTTTGCCAAAATCAATTCTGATCTGGGTTTATTGCTCTGTGTTGAGTCTGAATAGCAAGAATGGAAACCAGGGTGAGCACGCTCCCTCAGGGATAACTGTTGCTAAACCTCCCTTTGCCAGTAAGAGTGTGAGACTACCAGCAACTTCTGATTGTGGGCTCTAATTTTTGGTGAGGGAAGTTTGCTCTGAGGAAAGTTCCCTGCTGCCTTCATTGTGGCATCAAGTGTAACCAATAATGATCACTTTAGGGGACACTAGACTACATTAGCCCAGAGTCCATTCTTCCCTCTTCTTCCTGCCTGAACTTTTTCCAGTCTGGAAATGGGATGAAGTAACAGATAGAGATGTGGTTTAAGCTAATATTTGCTTACTTTCCTATTGACTTCACGAGGCTGCTGATCATTTATGTGCATAAGATCTTTCTACCTTAAGTTCAGAGACATGAGAAAGGAACCACAGAGGAGTGTTAGAACTAACTCTGTGCTGTTGCAATGGAATACCACATGGTGAACTTCAAATCAAAGTGCAGCTAAATTCAGTGTTTGATTAGGACCATATTTCTGGCTTGCCTCCAATGCATACATATGTGTAAACATACAGAGAGAGAGAGGGAAAGAGAGATTATTGTTCTGGCTTCTACCTTATAAAGGGACTAATTGTACTATTGGGTTATATGCTTTTGGCCTAAACATACATGAATCTTTATCTTACAGCATGTGTCTTGAGCTCACACCCAGGGTCCTTCTTGTTTTACTAGTATTCACACATAAAAGAAGTATTCAGGAATTGAGCTACTGATGATTAGTACTTGAACCCATGTCGTTAACTTACTACAATAATGAAGATGCTATTTTCTTCTCCACTTCTACAAGATTTTGACCATTAAAAATAATTTCCTGAAGGAATACAAAAAGTTTGACTTTATAACATAATCATGAATTTAATTTTATAGGATAATATTTCACTTTTGTAGAATTATTTCAAATAAACCAATGAAAAATGTCTACCTTAAAAAATGTCATGATATCAGAATAATATTGTACATTTAAATAAAAACCTAATTATACCAAGGAAGTCATTCTTTCATTTATAGGCTCATAAATTGCAAGGTTGTAGAAGAAAGTGAGTGAGCAGGGAGTGGAAATATCAAAAGTAATTAAACCGTGCTGTGCTCTAATGGACCAAAGTATTTGAGGTTTTTATTTTTTTTCCCTCTCCTTATTAGTTTCAGAGGAATCCATCCATTAGCTTAAACATCCAAGTTTTATTTCTTTAAGATTTCTCCTCCACGATTGGAATTTTTACATAGTTTTCATTTACTCATCAAAAAATTAGTGAATTATCCAACAAATAAGTTTATTTGTTTATCATTAAGCTTTAAATTCAAGCAAAACCATTCAGTTCTTCTTTCAACATATCATATATTCCATGAAAGGGAGGAAATCCATTAAAGTGGAAAATACTACAGTAGAATTACTATTGTAAAAAATACTCACTAGTGAATTTATAGTTAAGCAAGAATGAGATGGAAAAAATACTCCAAACAGACTCTTCTCGTTGTTCACATTAGTTTCTGGTTCTTTAAGGCTACTGAGTTTTTCCTTAACTTCCACTACCCCCATGATTTATTTCACCTTTTATTAACTGAACTTTTCAGAACTTGGGGTTGAACATAAAGTCTCAGGGATACTGTGCAAGTTCTCTACTGCTGAGCTGCATCTCCAGGACCAAAAATGTAGTTTAGTCCTAAGACTCAGGGTGACTTTTTACCATGTATTTATAATACATTTTATATTCAATATTTATTACATATAATTATGTATTAATAATGCTATAGTTAATATATTATTAAATAATTGTATATGCATAATGTAATTAATGTATAATAATATTTAATATGTACTTGTTTTTAAACTTTGTCTCCCTTTAACTTCTTCATATGTATATCACTTTAATTATTAAGGTATTAGAACATTTTGTTATTATACAATATTATCCTTAGAACCATAAACTTCTGAAGTAGTTTTCCAAACTACTTAAAGAACATATTTCTGATATTTCATTAGGATCACTATGAGTTTATTTAAGATAATTGCCACTTTCTTTAGGTTGCCTCATATACAAGATACCAGTGACTTTACATTTCTTCCAGTCTTCTGCAAGTCTCTGAGGTACTCCCACTTGGAATAAGCAGTGCTCTTAGAGTTAGAAGTGAGAGTAGTTTGTGACAGCATTTGAGAAAGAAGAAATTGAAGTTGAGACACTAAGTCTGTCTCTCCATTATTGTTCAATGTTGTCATGTCACAGAACTTTAAATGGAGAACTACAGTAACAAAACACTATCACCCTTGAGAAGCTAAGAAAAAAAAAAAACCTCTGGTCCACAACCCTGGCCACCTAACTCTCATTTAGGGACAGAAGAAAATGGCCACTTCTATATTTAGGCCAGATGTAAAGGAAAAGTGGTTATGGCTTTAAAACTTATTCCCAAAGCACAAATCGAATCGTCTTAATTATTTATGTCTCCTCACCAGAAACTTTTAAAATCATCGTAAGAGTTCTCAAAAGTAAGAAAAAACTAATCAGCATTAAGTATGTACAACTTGCATTTTAGGCCAAATGCAGATGGTCATGTGTGCCCAATGCCCTCTGACTGCTCAGAACCAAAAGCAAAACTCTAAAGATTATTTTTACTTAATTATTATAGTTTTACATTTATTTTTTCAGATTTTTCCTCTTTTAACTTGCTGACCTTAATGTGTATAAATATTTCTAGAAAGAAGTTTTCAGGGCACAGTGGAAACTGATGCTTTTCTAAACCCCTTTCACGAAGGAGTAACCTTTTACTTTTAACATTTGTTCCCTTCATTTGCTTTCTGGCAGCAGTTCATATTTTATTTTTCCTCCCAAAGGACATAGTATAATGAGCATACACGATATTATTTAAATGAATGGTTTTAATGAGTTCTTTGAATAGATTCCTTAAAAAGCAAGCATGAAATTGCTTCCCATTTGAGATGCTTTAAAATATTTTTAGAAAATTTATATTTGAAGCTTTAAAATTTTAACTGCTTTAAGGGAACAAGAATTGAAAGAGGATTTTTTTCTAATGTAAGAAGATTTATTCCACTCACATGACATAAGGCATTATAAAACCCAGCAGGATTTTTAAACTAATTTTTAAAGGAGTCTCATATTTCATATTAATAAGTTCTTATTTGTCAAATATAAAGGTCAGTTTTATTATGTGCTATATTTATACATGAATATGTGGGAATTTATAATTGAGGAATATTAGAAACATGAGAGTATTTACTTTATGTAGCAGTGGTTACTGCTCTCCCAACCCCTTTAAGATCCTGTTTAATGTGTTGTAGTCAACACTGGATGAATGGGTTCCACCATCTTACTAATATCATTGCTTCCGAGGACGGTGTCCACTTCATCAAAACTTCTACTCAGTGTTTTTCTTTGCTCTCTGGATATAAATAAGGAATAAAATTGTCCTAGGACATTGAAAGAGCACGATGCCACCATCATCAAGTCCAAAGTCAATGAGGACACCAGGAGATGTGAAGGACATGACAGAAGAGCAACCATTGTCATGCCTGAACTCCATTTGATATTTGCTTTGTTCCATGACATCTCCTTGAGAATAAATAAATTCCTTTTATTACATAATGTCCCTTTGAAGACAAGCAATGGAATTCTTGAATGATAATAATGAATTTTGGCAAGTATCAGTGTGCAGACACAAAACAATGCATCCTTTGTTTCTGTTGGTTAAAATGTTTTCACATACTAATGTGCTAGTTTAAGCACTTTTTTTCCAATTTTTTTATTAAATATTTTCTTTATTTACATGTCATATTTCCCAGTTTCCCCTCCAAAGACAAAAAACAACAACAAGAACAAACCCCTGTGCCATGGACCGGGGTTTCTTGTGGGGGACCCCAGTCTCCACGGGACGATGGGTCCTGTCCAGGTGGGCTCGGGATTCGGCTGGGTCAGACAATGTGTTATCTGAATATATTTCTTAAAAAATGGCATGAGACTCTTACAATCATTGCAAAAGAGATATGATAAATCTGGTGGCTTAGTAATTAAGGTACATTTGAGGCCACCTGAAACACACTGAGTCTAAAGCAGCAGCCATCTCCTCTGGATAGGCACTGCATCCCCGGGCTCCTAGTAAGCTCCGGCCACATGGGCCCAGCCAGAGTCCTGCGGGGCTGCGGGTGAGCCAGCCAGCCAGGAGGACGGAGGCTTGAATCTTGAATGCTGACTCTAGAATGCTGAATCTCTTGAATCTCAACTGGT
>JADRCD010201182.1:23401-39285 GCA_019843815.1 Montemys delectorum
TGCTCAATGCAGACTCCTCTCTCTGGAATGTTGACTGCTCTACACAGTCTCTCTCTCTCTCTCTCTCTCTCTCTCTCTCTCTCTCTCTCTCTCTCTCTCTCTCTCACACACACACACACACACACACACACACACACACACACACACACACACACTTGGCTCAAGGTCCCTCCCATCCTAGGTAAAACCACCCACTATGCTAGTAGAGACATGTCTCTTGCTGATTCCTAGGAGTGGTTCAGCTGCAGTCCTTGACTGAGAATGAGGATTTTACTTGACCTTGCCCTGGGATAAGTCTCCCATTCTATAAGCTTCAATGTGATATTCCCTTCCTTACTTCCCTAACAATGGTAGAGGCAATTAGTCTGGGTGGGTAACATTCCAAGACAGGGTTTGGCTAAGATGTTGGAACCTTGGTAAAAGGTCAGAGAGAAAAGTCCAATTTTCTCTCTAGCTGCCATATTTTGGTGGGCAACTAGCACAAGAATATGAGGACATATCTGGGCTACCTCTGAGTTAGGGGGTGCCAGGCGACAATGCGGGTGCAGGAGACTGGCTTTCTTTAAGATTACACCTCAGATACTGCTGTCACGAAAGGTCTGCATGGCATCCCTGTTCCCTCCCCCCTCCCCCTGCTCACCACCCCACCCTCTCCCTCTTACTGGCCCTGGCATTCCCCTACACTGGGGCACAGAACCTTCACAGAGCCAAGGGCCTCTCCTCCAATTGATGACCGACTTGGCCATCCTCTGCTATACACATACTGCCAGAGCAATCAGTCCCACCATGTGTATTCTTTGGTTGGTGGTTTAGTTTCTGGGAGCTCTGAGGGTACTAGTTATTTCATATTGTTGTTCGTCCTAAGGGGCTGCAAACCCTTCAGCTTCTTCGGTCCTTTCTGTAGCTCCTTCGTTGGGGACCCTCTACTCAGTTCAATGGATGGCTGTACTAGAAGGTAACATCTAGTCATCTTTAAAGTTAGCTGTTTACCACGGTTTGTGCATATTCTTGAAACCAATGAACATTCAACATATAGAAACACTGTGGAAATTTTGAGAAAATTTGGGCATTTGTTTTTCTGTAAAATTAATTTAAAGCTTTGTGTATAGTTCAGTGGTCAAGCATTCACAAGCACCTCACAATATGTGTGTGGCACCAAATTGGAACTTTCCAGAAGCAGAAGACACTGCTGCACATGATGTTGGGGTTGTAAACTTTTTTAACGCCCTGACATTCTGAGAAACAGGGGTTCCCCTCTCTTCCACTTCTTTTATCTGTCTCTTTGCAGTGCCTCAGATAAATGGAACAAACAAACACCAAAATCATATTGAAAGATCTGCTCAAAGAAGACCTGGGCTATAAAGATGGATGGAAATCCAATTGAGTAAAATATCAAAAGTGAAGTTGGAGGAGGAAAGGAAAGAAAAATTAGAATATGGGTTAGACACAAGAGCAAAGGAGATGACACCTTTTTCTGTTTATTTACCTCAGTATTTGCAGAAGAACCCAACAGCTTCATGACTTCCCTAGATTAAAAATTCCACTTGCTCATATCCTGTTTATAAATGATATAATATATGGATATAACTGAAGCTATCTCTATTACTCAGATCACTTAATACAAAGAGTGTAGTTGTTATACTACAGCATGTTAGGATTGATTAGAAGAAAAAAAGTCTATATATCTGCTGCGAGTATTTTATTTTCATGTGTTTGATTCAAGACTAGTTAATCTGCAAATATAGATGCCACAGAGACCAAGGTTAACTACAATACACATTCATATATAAACATACTGAATATATACAAAAGTATATGTAACAAATATACATATCAAATCAAATAAACATTTACAATTTGATATCTGCCTGAGAATTAGTTATGTGATTCAAGTTTAAAATACTTATTTATAATTAACCTTTTCAGATCAAAAAATTAATTTTGAAATATACTGAGAATGGAAACTCATTTATATCCCCCCGTTCCTACCCTAGAAGCAGTTACCAATAACCACGTGATGGCCATTAGCAAATGAAAAAATTAGCTTTCTTCATGCAAGTCTCCCAGGAAAATTAATTATACATTTATTTGATTTCCTATGTATATTTGCTATATTATGTTTGTATGTATTTAATATGTTTGTATATGAACATGTAGTTGTAGTCAACCCTTTTCTTCTGTGGCTTCCAAACTGTAGATTAACTAACATTGGGTCAAAAATATTTAAATGAATATTATCCATAGTGAACAAAACACTCTTATGGGTAGATCCCAGTTCTCCCCCCACCTGCACTACAGTAGATGGCCAATGGAAAACAAACTCGTTGGAGGTTCTTTGTCTTGTAATGTTAAGTCAGGTCTTTTTTTCCCCTTATAAGTTCATTGTATAAATATTATAGCTTCCATTTTGTGCCTTGATAGTATAAACATAACACATGTTTATGTGCTTCCTTGTGTGAGGAAACATGTATGTCTCCGAGTCTATATGCATTTCTTTTTTTTTTCCCCCTTTTGGCTTTTCCCCTTCTCTGTGTTGTTTTGTCCTATTCTGATTTGGTTTTTGTATATCTCATTGTATTGCATTTTGTTTTATTAGTAGTTCATAGATGTCTGTTTTCTAAGAAGAGGCAGAAATGGTGTGCATCTACATGGGATGGTGGAGTTAGGGAGGAACTGGGAGGAGTAGGTTGAGGGGAAATCATAATCAGAATATACTGTATTAACAAAACATTTTCAATAAGAGAAAAAATAAGCCTCATTTATAAAGGCTCTTAATATTGGCAACATTTTAAGAAACAAATCAAAACAAACAAATAAACCAACAAACTGGTGAATCAGAAGTTTTTCTTCGCTTTAAAAATTACCGTTATTTACAGTTCTCCAGCATATAAGTTTTCTTCACCTTACTAATTTCTCATTTGCAACCTTATAATTTTCCTTTTCTGGGCTCAGTCATGTTCTCTGTTTTCTGAAATGTTCTTCATTTCCATCTTATGTTTTCTTAGTGTCTTTTCCATAAGAATGTTTCCTAATTGTACTGCATGAGCTTCTCTTATTCAAAGCCTTTGTTTAGATGGCTCAATGAGGATGCTGTCTAATCATACTTCTTTACACATTCCATTTATATATACTCCCTCATTCTTTCCTCCAACAATCTTTTCATTAACACTCTGTATTGCCTTCATTAACATTGTAGACCATTCAAGAGTATCCTTCGTACTTTTTGGTTTCCCTTTCCCTGAACATGCACCTTCTAAAGAGTGGTCGATAGTTCATATCTTCTTGAGTCTCTGTCACATAAATAAATGAGGATTGTCAAAATGAAGTATAGATACTACAGAGATTGACTTCTATTATGGAAATATAATGAATATGAAAAATATCACATACTGTAACGGTATTTGTTTTGTTTTTCTCTTTTTGTTCCTGAGGATTTGCCTTTGTATTTGGACACTAAAATATGGGAAAAATATAACTTAACTTATTCTAAAGTAGGAATTTTGAAGTTATTTATATCCTTTTTAGAAATCTATAAGTTATCTATAACCGTTTTTAGAAATCAACAAATATTTCTGGTAAAATGATTTTGCAATTTGCAATGGAATTTTATGAGTATAGAAATCTGTACTTGGAAGGTTAGAAGTCCCCATATTCTGAATTATTGATATTGGATTGCCCATTTTACATTAGTAAGTTCCAGCAAAACATTTCTTTTTATCATCTTTATTTCTTCCAAAAAATCTGAGTTGAATATTTTAGCATTTAAGACAAATCTAAAACAAAATTTTCAATATGCTAAAAATTAATTGCTTTGAGAAATTTCTATTGCAATTGAATATGACAATTGTTTCTGCTCTCATGGGTAAATAAATTCTACTTAACAACCATCTTAGTTATATAACAATTTCACAGTATATGATAGCAATATAATGTTACAGTCCCATATTCTTCTGTGTGAACCTTGTACCAGTTGATATACAAAGTTTCTGTAGTTTTTTTCTGTAGTTCCTTATACATAGATTTTACATCAGTTTTGAATAATTAGAACATTTTTGCTCTTCGGAGACAAGGCCTCATATAGTCTCTAATGTCTTAGAAGTCTCCATGGAGACAAGGATGGCTCTGAACTCTTGATCCTCCTCCCATTTTTCCTTTGTGCTGGATAACAGGTGTTTACCTCTATACCAGGCCCCTTGAATACATTTCTCTTAACACAACTCAGGGTCTATGTCTTGCAAAAACTCACCCACAAATGCTCTGGAAATCCATGATTATCAATAAGACCAAATCAAGTTCCTTGTACTTTTCAGTTTTTATTAGTCTAATATGTGACCGAGAATGGAAACAAACCTTCTCCTGCCTAGGATACTAGCAGAGACTCCTATAGGAAACTAGAATGTGCCAACACGCCTTTCTCTTTTACACTGCTATGGTCTCATGTTGTCTCCTGTTCTGCTGCCTCCTGGGTGCATTACATAATCTTTCTTCTATTGAAAACACTTTCTTCCCATATACAATCACCAAACCCAGACACTATTGTGGATGCCAGAAAATGCTGGCTGACAGGAGCCTGATAAAGATATCTCCTGAGAGACACTGACAGTACCCGACTAATACAGAAGTAGAGGCTCACAGTCATCCATTGGACTGAGCACAGGGTCCCCAATGAAGGAGCTAGAGAAAGGACCCAAGGAGCTGAAGGGGTTTGCAGCCCTATAGGAGGAACAACAATATGAACTAACTAGTACCCTCAGACCTCCCAGGAACTAAACCACCAACCAAAGAATAGACATGGTGGGACTCATGGCTCCAGCTGCATCTGTAGCAGAGATGGCCTAGCTGGTCATCAATGGGAGGAGAGGCCCTTGGTCCTTTGAAGGCTCTATGCCCCAGTGTAGGGGAATGCCAGGTCCAGGAAGCTGGAGAGGGTAGGTTGGTAACCAGGGGGAGGGGGGAAAAGGAGGGAATAGGGTTTTTTTTTTTTCCAGAGGGGAAACCAGGGAAGGAGAGAACATTTGAAATGTGCATAAAGAAATTATCTAATTAAAAAAAGAATTAAAAAGAAACCTTTTCTGGAGTCTCTGGTCTATGTTTGCCTTACTGCTACTTTTCATACTTGAAGCACCTTTGATGAAATTTTTAAGTAGATAACTATATATTTTAATGTATTCCTTATCCACAGAACATTTATATTTGTTTAGAAATCTAAAAATGTAAAGTTAATGGTGGACTTCTCAGGAAAATTAAATTAGAATTACTTTCTGAGGGAAATTTTCCTAAGGAGATGGGGATGCAAAATAACCATCAATCCCATAAACTAAGTTTTTATACAGGATTCTTTACCTAAGCCTTGGATAATGAATAATCCATACTCACTTTTGACAAAGTTAGGGAAAGGGGACATATTTTTGACAAGATTCTTTTCTACTATCATATATATCAAGTTTTAATTAATTTACTATTTATCTGAGTAACAAGAAGAAAGAAAAAAACAGTAACAGTAACAAACAAACAAACAAACAAAACCAAAATTTACCAAAACAGTCTGTCAGATTTGAAGTTGTTCCTGATTCCAAAAAAAAAAAAAATAGTAATATATATTCAGAGTACAGACAACCTCGTGGCCTGGAAATTCACTGGCACCAACTATAACATCTTCGTTAAGTACTATGAAAGTCTATCTTGATGACATTTTGATGAATGTAGAATAAGCATGCTTAAATGTTCTCTGGCATGGCCCCTTTTGATGCTGGGCAGGTCAGTTTCTGTCTGTGGAAGAACAAGATCTAAATGGCAATTAGTACAAAATGGCTCAACTCTTCTTGCTAATGGCTCTGCTCTCTTCACCCAGAAGCTAGGGTTAACTCTGATGTCTGCAAAGAATTCTCTAAACTGCAAGTTTGCCAGCAAATCTGTGGCCTACACAGACTGGGGGGAACCGGAGTGTGCAGTGCACTGTGTATTAGCAGCACTCTTCATATTCATGTTATGCTAATTAAGCAAGTACAGCAATCTGATGCAATGATGGTACTTAAACTGAGCTCTCTAATGGCAATAATGGGCCTATGAGGGCACAAGCTAGTGTCCTGCCAGTGCATTTAATAGAAGTCTGAACAAGATAAAGGTCAGAAGGGTGTCAACGTAACAATAAGTGCTTCCAAGTGGGAGGCGTGGAATAAACCCAATCCTACTTTTGCTTATAAAAGCTCCAGACTTGACTTTCACTATTAAGTATTTTGTAACTATCAATTATGCTGTGTCTACTTCCATTGAGTTAATCATCATGATTCCAATTTTTGATGGTTATATATGAATAAAATATCCATAGAATGATTTCCATGCTAGTTTAACATTGCTAATAAAAAGATGTCTTCAAATCAGATTCAAAGGATATTTTAAGCATATTCCTAATTATGTTTAATGTGAAATCAATGAGATTTGTCCATGTCCAGGGTTCCTTGCATTTTTCTATAATATTTGAAATGTTCTAGGACATTGCAATGATTTGCTTTGTATCATGTCTTTCTGCTTTAGGATTTAATATGCTAAAACCCCTAGGTGATAAAAGCTATGGCTTAGTCATCAACATAAGGAAATATCATAAGAAAAATGCATTTTATTTCAAAATCCCATTTTGGCTAAAAAAAGACTGATCTTTGGAAAGTTCAACCTCAAAAGTCTAGAAATCTGAATATGCTAAGATCTGATTGAATGAATGAATGTTGAAACGTCTGTAAATTATATACATATACATATTATATGTATATATGTGTGTGTGTGTGTGTGTGTGTGTGTGTGTGTGTCTATACATATACTGCTTTTTGGAGACAGGGTTTCTCTGTGTAGCCTTGGCTGTCCTGGAACTCACTCTGTAGACCAGGCTGACCTCAAATTCAGAAATCTGCCTGCCTCTGCCTCCCAAGTGCAGAGGTTAAAGGCATACGCCATCACTGCCCAGATTGTAAATTATATTCCTAAACCAGGTTATTGAAGCTCATATTCTATTAAAAAACTGTTTTATCCTGGATATAGCTTTATGAAGGACTTTTTTTTTTGGTAAGTACAACTGCCTTAATTAAATGGAAAGATGCCTACCCTTGTGATCTTTCTCTCCTTCTTCCATTCTGCTTCTTGTTCTATAGGCTTTTCATGAAAGGATATTAATGATGATCTTTTATTTTCCATTTATTTTTGTCTAGGTTTTTCACTGTTCAGTTAAGATATCTCCTTTCTACAAACTGCTCAACCCTTTCTCCAATACCGTGATTCCTTTAGCTTAAAAGCAGTCTCACTTTTACTTCATTGTGCTTACAACTAATAGATATTATATAGAGTAAGATAGATTTTTTACTGCTAAAGATTTTTTTCAAATAGTAAGATTAGTTACACTGAAAATTCTCACATTAAACCTGAGCAACAGACAAAGCATTGAAAAAAGTAATGATGCCCTATTATAATTGTTATTTGAAATTACTTTTAACTTGCTCAATTATGCTTTCCTGTTTTTTAAACCTCGGGGACAATTCATCTCCATTTCCTTAAAGTAGCAGAGTTTATCAGTTCCACAAAGTTGGCTTTGTGTTTACTACTCCTGGTTTGGAAACACTGAAATCGTTGTTAGATTTGTAACCTCTGAAAGAAAACCGTTTAAAACTGGGAGACATGCTCTTTCGTGTATGAGTTCAGGGTTAAACTGTTAAAAGTACAACAAAGATGTCAAAGTTCAAGTCCAAAAAAATGAACATGAGGATGGCAAGCTCTTATGCAGCACAATTTCCGAGTGACCACGGGGATTTGTGTATCCCAGTATATATGTAATCATAGTAGAGTTTTGAAAGAAGCGAGCCAGTACTTCTCCATAGCTTTCCTCTGAACTCCTTTCTTAGTTTCCCATGCAGAATGGAGGGGGCATTTCACCACCTTCTCTTTCCTCTACATATCTAAGCCCAGACACATACTGTAAGCACAGTTCTTCTGAGAAGCAATTAGAGCAAATGGGATTAAAAACCTAATCACATAACTGTACTTGGCTCCTATTTATAGAGCTATCTAAAAAAAAAAAATAAATAAAAATAAAAAAAAAAAGCCTTGCATTCCAAATGCACAAAAATGAATAATTGTACTAGTCCATGGAAGGCATTTGCATTCCTTATTTTATTTGGTCCACTCCAGGTGTAACTTTTTAAGACTAAACAAACAAACAAACAAAAAAAGACACAGATTTATGTATTTATTTGCCTCGGAGATGTTCATGCTTATTTAGTTTAAAATTATATTTGATATATGTTAAAGATGGAAGTGAGAGAAGAAATTCTGATGCTATCAGGAAACACACAAAGGTATATCCTCCTGAGTCTAGATGATGATTACCACAGAGACTCTCAGCTGTATTCCTGAACATTTCTACTTTAAAAACTTGGGGGAAATAGAACTATTTCTGCCTAAATCTTATGGGAAGTGAAGCAGTCACTGCCGAGAGGCAGAGTAGCTTGACATGGATGGCTCCATCTGTGAAAAGGAATGTTCACAACATCTCAATTCTTTTATTATTGCCCTCTTAATTTCTTTACCATTGCCATTCCATGAGACTCTGATAATTAAGGAAAGGTAGGTTAAATAAATTATAAGACCACAAGACAAAAACTACACATATTGAAGCAGAAAAATACAGTATAAAATAACTCCTCATGGGAGGAGAGCTTGGATCTACAAAACTAAAAATCTCACATCTAACAATGAGCTCTTCCAATGTTCTGACTTTGTTCTAAGCATTTTAATATGTTAACATAAGTCTTAAATCACTGTGAGACTTCTTCCAATGTTATTAGTAACATTTAGTATTCTTTACTTTTATGAACAGAAAAGCTCAATGACAGTATCATTTATTTATTTTCCTATAATCACATATAGGAGTTGTAGGTTCATGACCAGAATAGAAGCAGTACAACTCCAGACAGTATCACCAATATTTGATTGAATTTTATTACTCCACATTGAGTCTACTTTTGTTCTTTTGGGGCAACAACATCAACAGTAGCAGCAGTAGCAACAGCAACATCAATAAAACACAAAACCACCCCCATGTTCTCCATTAGTCTTACCTGTAATCTCTCTGCAATTAATCAGTTTGGTTATTACTGCATCTATATCCAATTTATATAATCTCCTACTTGTTTTAATGACCACCACTCACAAATCTCTGGAATTTGTCTAACAACCTACTGATTGATAGTCTGAAATCCACATCTACTAAGGCCTTTATAGCAAATGTAAGGCAATAAGTTGATACCCATTATTACTGTAATCCAAGAAAAACTGAGAAATATCTACTCTTCTCCCAAATAAGCCACTCTTCAGTTCCGAACTATCCATTCACTTTGAATTCTGAGAATATTCTCTCTTCATTAGTTTGTGATTCTGCTTACACATCAGTACATAGTGAGTTACTAGCAATCACATTGAGAAAAAGAGATAAAATAACACAGACCATTGCCAACATAGTTGCAAAGGCAAATCAGTTATTGAGGGGCACATTATTTTACAGTGCTCTAACATCTTACTTGAGGCTGGGTTATAAAATCAATGATTTGATGAGAAAAAACAGCTAGACAAGAAGTTTTCCCAGAAGAAACCCTAAGTCATTAATATGATTCTATTTACATGGCTTGATTTTTAAAAAAATGTCTCTTGATAGGGTCTACTTGATGAATAAGAGAATAAGAAACAATTTCTTTTCATAGGTGCAACATGCAGCACTTTGATTGCATTTAAGAGTCATATTTTATATTGAAGCCCTAGTCCAGAAAACCACATACAGTTAAATTGCATGTATAAAATTTACATTTTATGCACTATCAGGCACATTTATAAGCATAAAAGTAGTCATTATATTAAATTACTTGGTTCATTTATTTATTGAACCAAACATGTAATTTAATATATAGTCTCCATTTATGAATTTTTATATATAACCTTTGTGAGCTGTTGGTCTAAAAGGCACTAGAGGTTTCCAAAGAAATGCAGGTTCTGGTCATTCCTCTTTGTTGTCTAGCAGAACTAATTAACAAGGTTATCTTGCTGAAGACACTGCACACCTTGACTATAAGGCTCAAAGAAATCAGCTAGAACTGAAGTGGAATGCTTTCTTCTCTGCTGGCTAAATCCAATCACCCTGAAGGGTGCTGTTCAAACTGCTGGAGAAGAAAAATCATCAATAGTTTTATTCAGCTGTGAAACCTTAAAACTACAATATCAACCTGGCAGGCAACATTTTTCCACGTGTGGCGGTACATTTTTCTGAAAATTTGTCTTTACCTCTGAGTCTGAACTTTTGCTGGTCCTCACAACCAAGTTAAGGAAAAGGATAAGTCATAAGAATGTGACTTAACATTAATACTTAGTCAGCTGTCCTTCTGTGCGCTTGGCCTAAGTTAATCTTCCTTCAAGAGAACAATATTAGCAACCTTACTATGCCTGGGATTTCCCATACAATCAGCTTTAACAACATAAGCTAATCTGTAACTTTGACCTTAAGCTATGTGATCTTCCATGCACCCGACCAAGAAAAGAGAGAGAGAGAGAGAGAGAGAGAGAGAGAGAGAGAGAGAGAGAGAGAGAGTGTGTTAATCATTTGCTGAAAGCTACCATTACGTTGGAAGCAATGTTAAATTTAACAGATAACTACCACAAATGTTGGAAACAGCATGTAGATGTAACTTGCTAATGTCAGCTATTTGTTTGCCATAATGGGTCAGCTATGTTTAATAAACATAAACTTTCCTTCTAAAACTTGGATAAAGGTTTTGGTAAAAAAGTATGCCTTCCTTCTGCTTCATGTCATGTTTTCAGTGCTGTTCATAAAATGCAAATAAAATTCCAACCCCCTATTTTAAGGTCAGGCATGACAGTCATCAGAAACACACATACACACAAATATAACACACACACACACACACACACACACACACACACACACACACACTCACACACACACACACACACACACACACACACACAGAAGAGATCAGACAGGCCGGTAACCACAAAGTATAGCCAGATAGAAGATGGCAGGAATCACCTTTAGGCTCCCTCTTGGTCAAACTAACCTAAGGGGAAGTTAGTTCTTATTCATCTCCTAACACATCACTGATGTATACACTAGTGCAGGAGTAGCACAAGTGTTATGAGGGCAAATGACTGCTCTCTGGAAACAGGCCTGATCCTCAAGTGAGAATTCACAACCGGCAATATAACACAGATCAAAAATCATTTTTAAAGGAGCATTTGGGCCATATTGTGGAATGCACTACTAATGTTTACTTGAATAGGCATGGTGCCAAGCCTTCTAGATACCCTTTGATATGCCCTATGTCTGAGAAGTAACTTACAGAAGCCATGAGCCCACTGTATTCCAATGAACAAGAAGACCAATGTAGCTGATAGTTTTCTGATAATGTCACGATAGTTGTCACAATGTCCACATAAAGAAACAGAAAGGTCACCAGACCTTCCCTTAAGGGTCCAGTCACCACGCCCCTTTGACCGAGGTGCATATATTTGCCTAGATTGCCAGGGAAGCTGTGAGGCTCCCTGAATGGTTGTTGGAACCCCATTTGAGCAGAAGTCATGAGCATATGACTTAATGACCAGGGAGCCTCTATATTCTTTTAAGTAATTCCAGTAAACTTACTGGCTCACCAAGCTGGACATAAATGGAGTATTTTCTTTTGTCTGTCAGTTCCTTATCCTAATGAACTCATATTTATTTATATTATCTCAGAAAAGTCACACAATACTTCTCTGGTCTCTATGTTCACCATTTCTGGGCATTTTGTGAGAATATAGCACCATAGCTTGATTTTCTTAGTGTCCTGGTCTAGAAGGTCATCAATATTATATCATAAATTAGTTGTTTATTTTTTATTATTGAGTAGTATTCAATTGAGCAGCTATATTATATTTCATCTCCCTCTCTCTCTCTCTCTCTCTCTCTCTCTCTCTCTCTCTTTCTCTCTCTCTTTACCCACTGGTAGACATTTAAATTGTTTAGAAATTTGGTATCTTAAAGAGACATACCACTGAGATTAGTGTTGTGTTTTGAAAGTCAAACATTTAATTCTCAATATTTATGTTTTATAGTAGAATAAACACTGTTTTATATTAAAATTCTATATGTATTTTATTTGCCAGTAGTCTTGCATTGTTTTCATCAATATTATGTAATGGAACTTTTGTTGTATTAGCTACTGATTATTATTCTGAATTTTAATCTGAAGCATAGAAATGATTTTGCTGTAAACTATTATGATTACTATGTATAGTTAAGTTCAAGAGTTCTTTCTTATTCCTCAACACAACTTATTTCCTATGCATACATATATATGTGACTTATATGATGGTGTAACAGATGCCTAGGATGATAAGCTTAATGCATTATAGCATTTTGTAGTTTAAAAATATAATGAAAAGAAATTATTTGGGTATAATCTAATGTTTTACTTATCCTCTAATTTAGGAGTATCTCAACAAATGTTTAAACATTACAGCATGATTGTGTTTTTTTTCTTAAAAACATTGAAGTCTGGAAAACCAAGCAAGAGACTAACTGATTGGCACACATTCTCTACAAAATAAATAGAGTCCACAAGAGTACCATGAGAATGCTGTAGACGAAAGGTCTGTGTTCACAATCAGGGCCTTTTCTAGGGCTGTATCACCAAATGCAGCAGCACAAGCCTTGCCTCCTCACTACCTACAATGGCTTCAGAGCTCATGACTTATTCCAGTTCCTTTCTCAAAATAAGGCCACCACATTAACTAAATCAAAGAATAATAATAAAAAAAAGTTCCCTTTTTGCTCAACCCCTGCCCCATTCAGGGTTGTTTATACCTGTGATAGCAACCTGGGAATGTTTCTAGCATGACTATGTTTCTCTTGAATATTGAAGTCTTTGTAAAAGGCAGTTATATTAGCCTGTGCTCTGCTCATGGCAATTTGATGGACATAGTGTATTTTCAGTATGCAGAATCTTTAACATTGGTGTCATTTGCATGACAGGGTAGAGATAGCACTGCATGTGTTAGTGTTAAGATTGGGCTGTGCCTGAACCTTGCTCTAAATTTCATCAAGTTTTGTACAATAATATTTTCTCAGACTGTACGTGACTCTAAGATTTCACTTTACATGTACCTTCCATTCTCCATCTTGAATAAGGAAGATGACTCTGGATCTGGATAGACGGATGAATGGAACTACTTATATGGTACCACCAACACGGCACATATTAGTATATGACATTCTACGGCGTATAAAAAATACACACTAGAAGTTTATTGAGGTTAATTGAGACTATAAGGTCACACGAGTGTATTAAAATCATCTCAGAGAAACAACCAGGAACTTAGCAAATACTCCAAACCAAGGAAAAGATATAATGTCTAATGTCTTTAGTAGTATCCCATATTCATGTAGACACCTGGCACTATGATGGCAATGGCTGTCTTCTGATCATTCTGTGTGTGGAACAAGAGACTGTCTCCTGGACTTCAGTTCAGCTTGATTCTTGCCGTTGATATATTGGACTCTCAGACTCCAGGGCCATGCCTACCGGGGTGCTGCTGTCTTTCTGCCATGATGATTATGGACTGAAACTCTGAACCTGTGAGCCACCCCCAATTAAATTTTTTCCTTTATAAGAATTGCCTTGGTCGTAATGTCTATTCACAGAAGTAAAACCCAAATGAAGACACACACACACACACACACACACACACACACACACACACACATTGTCGCACACCCATGCATTGCATGTATGTACACACACATGTGTGCATATACACATACATATATGTACACACATATGTACACAGTATATAAATATATATTTCAATATCTATATACACTTTTTAATCTTCAATGTGTGTTTGGAAAGCTAATATTAGTCTCTGTGACTCGATTAAAAGAACCTTTGTGCTTCTTATATCCTTAGCTACAGTTACCAAAGAAAGCTTGAATATCTGGTAAGCTTTGATCTATGTTGTTGATATAGCCTCGTCAAATGTTGCCTCCTGCTTTTTGCATCATTGAAATGACCACAGTTTGTGAATTTATTGTTATTCTGTAACTCCTTACACTGTGGAACGACAAAAAAAGTGTTTATGTTTGTTTTGTTATAGACTTCTCACTTTAATTAAAGATTCCTGAGCCAGTTCTGGAAGTTTTTTTTTTTTTTTTTTTTTTTTTTTTTAATTATTTTTAGTAAAACAAGCTTTAGTAAAAAAAGCTTTTTGTTTCCTTTATAGTTGTACAGTTACTTGACACATTTTTATGTTTGCAATAATAGTTTAACTTAGCTTAATCTAGGGACATATTTAGACACATTTTAAATAGAATTTAACCTGCTGTGTATTTGTGCAGTTAAAACTGGACAGGCCACTATGAAACTAACTTTATCACTTGTTTTAATGGTCTACTGTACATATAAAAGAAACGGAGAGTATATTATATATTTATTGAAGTTTAGTTATCATCTAAAATTAAATTTTTATCTAAAATGAGCCATTTAGAACAATGATTGTCTGAAAAGGAGGAGCAGAGTAAGGGTGAGCATAAATGTTGTCCCACATTTTAAATGAGTTGTGAAAGCAAGACATTAAAGCTTTGGAAGTTTATAGTTTGTCATGCAATGAATCCTGTGCAGACACTACTATTTATTTCAAAAAGATTGGGTTGATGGTGATTAAAAAAATCTATGCAGAATGAAATTTGTTCAATTCTAGTCATGTTCCTTGTAATTTCAAATTTCTCATAGAGTTTTTTTTCCATATCTCTCCAGGGTATTTCTTAAATAATTGAGCTCATGAACCAAATGCATACTGTCATGTGAAAACATCAGCAGCTTAGGTATTATCTACTCTAAAACATGTTACGTTCTGAAATTTGTTCGATTTAGATTCAAAGTGGGTTGTACAGTGCAGATGATACTCAGGCCTCCAATAAATTAGTTTTGAAAACCTACCTTCATAATATATACTCAGTTTTCAAAACGTATTAAAAACTCTTAAAACTCAAAAAACAGAAAGAAAACCTAAAAGCATGTCTTATTACTGAAAGTCAGCTTCAGGCCAGTTTCTTAAAAAAGTACAATTGTGTTTTGTTCCCCCTTTTAAGAAGGAATGAAGTGTCCACATATTGATCTTCTTTCTTCTTGAGTTTCTTGTGGTTTGTGGGTTGTTCTTCCTGTATTCTGAACTTCTGGGCTAATAACCACTTATCAGAGAGTGCATGCCATGTGTGTTCTTTTGTGTTTGGGTTACCTCACTCAGGATAATATTCTCCAGATCCATCAATTTCCCTAAGAATTTCATAAATTCATTGTTTTTAATAGCTGAGTAGTACTCCATTGTGTAGATACACCACAATTTCTGTATCCATTCCTCTGTTGAGGAACATCTGGGTTGTTTCCAGTTTCTAGCTATTATAAATAAGGCTGCTATGAACATAGTGGAGCATGTGTCCTTATTACATGTTGGAGCATCTTCTAGGTATATGCCCAGGAGTGGGAGCAGAGACTGTAGGAAGGACAATCCAGTCTGATATAGCTGTCTCCTGAGAGGCTCTGACAGTACCAGACTAATACAGAAGTAGAGGCTCACAGCCATCCATTGAACTGAGTACAGGGTCCCCAAATGAAGGAGTCAGAGAAAGGACCAAAGGAGCTGAAGGGTTTGCAGCCCCTTAGGACGAATAACAATATGAACTAACTAGTACCCTCAGAGCTCACAGGGACTCAACTACCAACCAAAGAATACACATGGTGGGACTAATGGCTCCAGCAGCATATGTATAGTAGAGGATGGCCAAGTTGGTCATCAATAGGAGG
>JADRCD010201182.1:39385-56658 GCA_019843815.1 Montemys delectorum
TCCTTAGGACGAATAACAATATGAACTAACTAGTACCCTCAGAGCTCACAGGGACTCAACTACCAACCAAAGAATACACATGGTGGGACTAATGGCTCCAGCAGCATATGTATAGTAGAGGATGGCCAAGTTGGTCATCAATAGGAGGAGAGGCCCTTGGCCCTGTGAAGGTTCTGTGCCCCAGTGTAGGGGAATGCCAGGACCAGTAAGCAGGAGAGGGTGGGGTGGCGAGCAGGGGGAGGGGGGAGGGAACAGGGGCTTGGTTTGTTGTTTTTTGTTTTTGTTTTTTGTTTTTTGGAGGGGAAACTGGGAAATATGACATGTAAATAAAGAAAATATCTAATAAAAAATTTTAAAAAGTACAATTATACAGGAAATACTGTTTCCTCAAATGTCTTCCAGATAAAAGTGTTCATCTTTCACCTACTTCTCTTCCAACTCAAATCTGTGCTTTTCAAAGTATATTCTCATCTGAGTAGACAACGGGTCCAGAGTGGCTGGAGTTTAGAGTTCCCAGTAAGAACAGCAATCAGGCCCTGGTCTGGAATGGTCCAGACATTACACTTTCATTTCTGAGGCAGTGAATTTTAAACCACAGCCACTAGTTGGGTTTTGACAAAACCATGATGAAAAAAAGAAAAAAAGAAAAAACAAAAAAAAGGAGCAACAATGAAGCAAAGCAGATGCAAAGTGTATGTTGAATTGTCAGCTTCACGAGCTGAAAGGTCACTCCCTTTAAGTATAATCGTGTGTTTCCTTGGTGTTATGTTTATGTATTTATTTTTATTAATCATTTTATTCATTCATATTTCCTCCCCTTCCTCCACAAATTCCCCATCCCATCTCCCTGCTCCCCCCTCCCCTTTGCCTCTATGAGGGTGCTCCTCTACTCATTCCCACCTCACAGAGATCTAGTATCTCCCTATACTGAGTCATCAAACCTCCAGAGGACCAAGGGCCTTGCCTCTCACTGATGTCAGATAAAGCGATCTTCTGCTCCATATGTATCTGGAGTCATGAATAGTCTTGCATGCATATTCTTTGGTTGGTGTTTTAGTCTCTGAGAGCTCTGGGTGGTCTGGTTAGCTGATATTGTTCTTCCTATGGGGTTGCAATCCCCTTCAGCTTCTTCAGTAATTCCCTTAGCTCTTCCGTTGGGATCCTTGGCTTCAGGCTGATGGTTGGCTGTGAGTATCTGCATCTGTATTGGTCAGGTGCTGGTTGAACCTCTCAGAGAACAGCCTTACCAGGCTCCTGTCAGCAAGCTTTCTTGGCATCTGCAATTAGTGTCTGCAGATGGAGTGGTTCCCTAGGTGGGGTAGTCTCTTTGTGGCCTTTCCTTCAATGTCTGTTCCATTTTTTGCCCCTGTCTTTCATTTTGACAGAAACATTTCTGAGTTTCAAATTTTGAGATGGGTGGGTGTCCCCATCCATCAACTGAGAGCTGCAAAAATACAATTCATTTTCTAAAATAATAGAAAAGAGGGTGGTAGTAGTCTTATTGTCCCTTTTTGACCAAGTGATGTATGCAGGGATTACTGCTTTATAGAATATAGAAACATGCGAACATATTACCTATAACAATGCCCTTTGGAAATATTTTCATTAAAAATCAGGGGAATGCTAATCTTAGAAATATAGATATTGTTGTCTATTGATAATAACTCATGATAATAGTTAATAATGTTCCTAGTTATCTCCCATTATCCACTAGCTTTTTTTGTTTGCTTATTTCTTTTGTTCATTCTTTGTTTATTATTTTTGTTGTTGTTATATTTTTGTTTGTTCGTGTCACTGTGGAGTGTTTTGGAGCATGTGGAGAGGAAATCTAAACTAGTGTTCACATTTCCTTAGCCCCTCTGATTATACTGTGTAATGCACTATGTATAAATGCATATGGTACTGATACTGGCTCTCTTAATGAGGAAAAAGCAAATCACTGGAGGGATCTTCACATTCTCTGCACATTTTAATAATCAGTGACATCCTGGCTGCACAGTTTATTGGACTGCTTTCACCATGATCAAAAGTGCCTTACCAAAACACTCCAAGCAAGGAAGCAAGCAAACAAAAACAAGGTTTTATTCCAGCTTTCAGCTTTAAATTATTAAATTCTGTGTTGGACAGTAATTTAGAGAAATTGACTGCAGTGTGAAATCTGCCTTTTCCATCTTCAAATCTGTTGAAAAAATATTTTAATATAATTTAAATTTTATTCTACAATAGTTCCCCATAATTATGCTCCTACTAATTAAGGCTTTTATAGTTTGGATTTAATTCAGCTTTCCAAACTATTCTCCATCAGGTTTTTAATCTGTAAGCTGTCAAAAGAAACAACTCTACTCTTATTTCCTCTTGCATAAAAGTCTGAAACTACTCCCAAGACTTCAACACAATTAAGCACGTGAATGAGAAGGCAGATAGCATAATGGGGAGCAAATTAATTTTACCTTCAGTGATAACAAGTACTTGAGATTCTATGAAGATTCTTCAAATAGCAAAACAACCATGGAGGGCACTGCAGTGTCTACATAAACAAACACTCCACACAGACAGATATTCTAATAAGAACACTATTTATACTACCTTTAGAATTTGGTCTGCACCTCTACCTTAAGTTATTCAGTGTGAAATTATTGATTGAAAATTTTTGGTGCTGCTACCCTGCCATGTCTGTAAGAGTATTTGTATGCAATTAACTACTATTTGCTCTTGATGTTATTCTTTTTTAATCAAATGTGCAGTCTAATGTTCAGTTTCTACTCACTAAAAGACAACATTGTAAAAAAGGAAGGGGAAAGAATAAGGAAGAGATATTTTGGATTGAGTTAGATACTTTTTAATCACACACTTTACAGGAACACAATTTTATGCTTTTAAGGCCTATAGACTATTGAACAATCTTAATTATAACCACAATGTATAACATCTGTATATTAAGGCCAAGTGATGTTACATTATATTAATGGCTTGTCTCTGAGATCAATCCTATGTGGTGTTTGATTAATGACCTTGTCTTTGCATCATAAATATGGTATCCGATTTGCTTTGATATTAAATTAATCAGAGCCACAGCTGGATTATCTGCCATGAATAGAGCTATACATGAATTTAAAACAAATGGAACTGGATTCATAAAGCACAACACCACTGAACTCAAGGCAGGATGGCTTGGGAGAAATATGAACAAGCTTATGAAAGAATGTCTACAGAGAAATGACGTCATGGAGTGCAAGCCCGAGACTTAAAGTTGCTGTGCCCATCTTGTGCCTGTGAAAAATCTCTCTATGAACTCTGTTTATTTGCAAAGGGCAAGGTCTGTAAACTATCAGAACATCCCGTAAGAGAGGGTTTATTATCATCATCTCATATTGGAGTATCACATGACTCCACTGTCACATGTGATTCTATTTCAGTAACATGGACCCAGGAGTCTTATATGCCTGTATTGCAAGTGGGTAATGTTTGGGGAAAATATAAATGAAACAAGGCTCCCTGAGTGTGACTAAGGGAATAGACTAGGTTTAAGAAAGTTTTTGTACTTAGTTTGTGGATCTCGACAGAGCAGTATAAAAAGATATTCTCTTTAGTGTACTTGGAGCAAGTTCTCTTTGTATTGGTGACCTTGTTAATTAAATGACCCTGGCATGAAATCATTGAGCACTTTTATGTTTTGTAAAGTTTTTTATAACTTTTTCACGAATCATTTAGAGTATAGAAATACAAAGCTACACAAAAGCATCGCAGTTGACAAGGATATTCGTTTAACCTAGAGGCAGTCAGACAGGTGGGCTTCAAACAATATTGTTACCCCTTGAAACATTACTTGCTCTACCTGCAAAATCAGGGCAATTGCTACTGGATTATAGAATTCTTGGGAGATTTATAAATGATAACATTCTTGAGGCACCTGAAATGTATTTGGCATATCCTCTCCATTATTATTTTCTGTTTCTTTTCAATTTTCAACTTTAGGTATTCCAATCTAAGGTTGGAAAGAGAATGGTACATTATGTTAGGGTGATGGCTATGAGACCAGCCCTGTATAGTGTTTATTAATGACCTAAATTATAATGTCAAGAATATGGTATACAAATTTGTGTTTATATTAATTTGATCAGAGCTGCTGCTGGATTGTCTAATGTGAACATAGCTTTATGTGAACTTAACCAACTGATCACAGCTCAGTAGATATTATTATAGTGTTATGTTATGAAACCACAACATTACTGTCTATAACACCACATTTCAAAGCAGTTTAAGGTTTTCAGAATGATTGAGTGGAACTTAGAGAGATTTTTGACATGCTCCCCACCCCTACACATGCAGATCATCTCCTTTCCCAGCATGCCACTGAGTATTAGGTTTGCCACAGCTGATGAACCTAGACAAGCCATCCCTGCAGTCACACAAAGCCCACCCCCTGCAGTGGGATTTGCTTTAGGCATTGTACGTCCTGTAGCTTTGGACAAATGCAAGATGGCACAAATCCATCATGGCCACATCAGATAGAAGAGTTCAGAAATAGCTTCAAAAAATCCTCTCTGCTGATTTCATTCATCACTTTTCTCCCTCTTTATGGCTGCTGATGCTCTTTAATCTTTTTCTATATGTTTTACTTTAAAATTGTCATTGGTGAAATATGTAACACGCAGATTTTAAGACTGCCTACTCCGCTCAGTTGAGTTTAAGTTGCTGACATGAGTTCTGTGCTTCGTATCTCATATCTTCTTCAAACTGAAGTATTCTATTGTTTGCACATATAGAGCTATCGTTTACCTAGGGAAGTAACAACTTCATTGTTTTTGAAATTAGTAACTGTACGTAAATTTAATATGCATATAGGAATGTAAACTTTGGTGTAAACAGAATTTTCCAATTCTTTTGCTAAAGCCCAACTCACGTAGTTTGCCCTTAATGTAGGACTATATTAATTATATCACAAAAATCAACAAATGGTCTCACAAAGTATCTATATCACTTTGTCTTCCATCAGCAATTTGATTCACAACAGAATTTTGAATACCATAGATGAGTATGTATAGACAGAATTGCCAGGAAGGGAGATTTTAAAAAACCTAATATATTAGAAACACACACAAAATGAGTATATATTTCTGCTGAGGTTGGAATGAAATGTGCCTCATAATGTCATATACTTGAATAATTTCCAGAAGATGGAAGTCTTTGGAAATGTTCTGGAACCCTTAAGGAAAAGAGTCTTGCTAGAGGAAATATGTCACTGAATGTGGGCTTTGAGTGTTTATAGCCTGTGTCACTTCCTGTTATATGGTTTGTACTGCTTCTACTGTACAGATGTGATGTAATTACCCTGTCTCCTGTTTCTGCTACCATACCTTCTCCGCCATCATGAAATCTATTCCAATAGAACTACAAGTAGAAATAAACCCTTTTCTCCTCTAACATGTTTCAGTCATTTACCACCCAATGCAATGTAATGACCACAGTGTCAAAGCAAAATCATAGAAAATATACTTAAATAAAGTTGGCTTTCTTTCTTTTTGAGATTAAGATTCTGTTTGCGGCACACATAGAAGATCAAATAAGTAGAACTTATTAATACATTTATATCAAAAGGAATATGCTGTGCCCTGTGTCAACTGACACAGCTACAGCACCAGCTCTGCATCTGAACCTCAGGGAACATCAAGCTGAACTAAAAAGACAGTAAGAGCCTGAGGACCAGATGTCCGCTGTGAGACATTGTTTAATATATAGGGCAAATACACTGCACTGGTGAAATCTCAAACGTATGGCTGCCTAAACAAGACCTACAAAATGGCAATCAAGGGTGATATGTCTAAGTAGATTGATGGAATCTCTCAAGGCCAATCTGTACATGAAAAGCTATATACAAACAGTAAATTTCTGCCTAGAGAGGGAAAATGAAACTTCTCTAGCAATAAGTCTCCTGATAGGTCATAAAGTCCATTATAGAGAGCCGTATACAAATGCATATGAGAATAACACAAGGTGAATTCAGTAAGCTGTAATGTATATATAATTATATAGTATATATATGTATATGCTATTGTGTATAACAATATTTGAGGAAGAGGTCATCAATTCAAGAGGGAGTGAGACAGACACTAGAGGAGGTGTAGGGAAATAGATAATGGTTGAAATGATATAAATACAATTCTCATATCTGAAGTCATCAAAATTTTAATTTAAATAAAATAAATATTGTTTGAAAATACTGTCTAAAATACTGGTTTTACACTTTTATTTATTAAATACTTTGTATGTCTGCAGAAAAAGGAAAAGTTTTTTTTTCATGGAAACTTTAGAGATGCTTCTCATGTACATCTGATGAAGGATTCCTTAAAGCTAAGGAATAATGGGATAGTCACAGACAAAAGTCAGCAATGCTTTGCTTGTTACTTACATTATGCTAAAGTTCAATATATTTCTTTATAATGTTTTCCATTTACTTGTACTTATTTTTGATAGATTTATACTTAAGGAAAAAAAATATATGAAAGATTTGATTCATTCCAGAGGAAACAGAACATTGACGAATATAGTACCATGTTCTCAGATTCTATGGAGACCTTGTCCTTTCATTGTGTGTGAGCCAGTGCAGATTATGTAGGACTTAATAACTGATAGCAATGATAATAATATTTTCCATCTAGAGATCCAAATTACATTTAGTGTAAACTAGATATTGTCTTTTGGGTATTTATCTGTCTTCAGATATTGCTTTGGATTTAAATAAATTCAAATGTCTTATCTCATTATTCCTTTTTGATACATCCAATTGTTTTTTAGTTTGGCTTTCACATCTTATAGATTTATTAATTACTGAATGTAAAATATGTGACATATGTCTCTTTATATTTGAATAAGAGTACTGAATTTGGTCTGATGTATATGTATAATAACCCCTCCAAACATTTAGATAGAATGAAGTTCTATTTGGGTAAAACGTAGAAAGAGGCAAGGGAACTGATGTTCTGTTTGTTTAGTTGCTTAGTGAAGAGTATTCATATAACAGAACTTATTCACAGTAACTGAACACAGTTTTGCTTAATATTATAAATTAACTATTCATAAATCTAAGTTTCACCACATGATCCAGATGTTTGACTTTTTATACAGTCATGTATTTTAAGACATAAACATGACTCTGAGGCTGAAAAGAAGGGTAAGGGTAGTGCTAAGAGGATTTCGTGTTGGCCGACCATCTCACTGGACACAGCAGTCAGGTACAGTTCCAATTCAAGACTGAAATTCAGCTCAAGGGAAGAAATTAGAGAGCAAGAGCAGGATGCAGAGGATCCTTCTTCGGTCCCTTTCTCTCTGTGTCTCTCTGTGTATGTGTCTGTCTGTCTGTTTCCTCTCCCTCTCCCTCTTCCTCTTCCTCTTCCTCTCCCCTCTCCTTTCCCACCTCTTTCTTATATACACACACAAAATTTTAAAATATTTAAATTTCACTGTAGGATTTTTTAGAAAATAATTATTCTGGGAGCATGATTTTAAGATCTGTGAAATTTTCTAAACCCATGAAAAGATCTGAGATATAAAAAAAGAGGAAGATACATAAAAGTATCAAGTATAAGAAGCTTTCTAGATAAAACTGAATAAAAGCAACCCTTATTGCAAAGCCCACTGGACACTTTCCTGTTCTTTCTCCAAATAGTATCATTCCTGAGAAAGCAGACTGTAGAACTAAGAATATGGATTTTTTTTATTCCGCCTCTTCTGCAGTTTTTAGCCATGTTTTATGCAGTAACCTACTATACTCCAAAGTTTTGGAACTGACCATATTGGCTTAGATATGAATAATAAGTTTACGTCCTAAGGACAATAACCTAAACCTGAGAAAAGATGGGTTACTTGTTGAATAAAGCAGCCTGCCTAAGAAAGGAACTATGTGATCAAACCCAAAAGAAACAGAGATGACAGCATGAACTGAGAGTTCTATCATGACTTTATATTCTGCAATCTCCATGGGACTCTGAGAATGGCCATATCATCCCAAACCCTCTGAGTTACTCTTGCCTCCAGATTCAGAGGCAAGAGTCTCTACTGTGACACTGCCAGAAGTCAAATCCTAGATCTGCTGCTTGTATCCAGTTAGTTTTCTGAATACATTGTTTTGTTTGCTTCAGTTTAAGAGAAGAGATTGCAATGTAGCCTGGACTAACTTGAAGCTCTCCAGGCTCCCTCCCAGCCACACCTCCAACACTGGGATTGAGGTATGTGCAGCTACAACTAGCTTTAATTAATATCTTTATGATTCCATTTACACCAATAAAATGGAATGATAATGAAAATAGAAATAGTGCCTTGGCCATAGAGATTTTGTAAAAATAAAATATTTTAAAACACGCAAGGAACTTAGAACCACATGTAGAAGACATTGGATTATATGCCTAAATGCCAATATTATTGTTACACGAATATACATGCATATATATCAGATTGTTTTTACTTTAGAGATTTGACAATATCATTTTACATGGACACAGCTATGTTTATTTAAGGCACTTCTTCATACTCTCTTCATAAGAGATGGATAATATTCCCCACTATTTCTCCACAGAAGCACAGGTTTTGGAAGAAATTCAGCCTAGGACTATGCCAGGTTACAGAAGGCTGTGGTGTTATCCAACCTTACATGAAGGACATGAAGCTTACATGTAGGAAATTTAGAGAGCATGAAGCTCTTTCAGATTCCACTATCACCACTCAAAGTACGATTCTATTATGCAATCTATGAACAAGGAACACAGTAATTTTCTTTAAAGACTTGACTGAGTGAATACAATAATTGATTTTTCTTTTGATAATAAAACTTAATGGACTAAAGATGATTTCAAAACACATTTTGAATGAAATAATCATTAGTAGTAAACTACATTTTAAAGTAAAATGAAAGTATAAACACATTGAAATCAATAAGTGGGAAATTAGGTAAAGAAAAAAAGCCAATCATTGCATAAACAAATCTTTCTTATTCTTTGAAACTTTGTGTGTGTGTGTGTGTGGAGAGAGAGAGAGAGAGAGAGAGAGAGAGAGAGAGAGAGAGAGAGAGAGTCAGGAAGTTTACATTTGACCTGAATTGTTGAAAGCACTTTTTTAAAATTCAGGAGTGAAAGTGAGAGACTGCCAACATTCATAACTCACTTCTCATTACTTGCCATTTCAACTAATTATATGCATCAGGACCTTTATTGTGTGTGAGGATGTTTGCTGAGCAGTGTTTTTAAACTGGGTGTAATTGAACTGGACAAGGCATCAACCCCATTGTGAAGGAGACTATATTCTACAAAGGAACAATCTTGAACAAAATGTTAAGGCTGAAGATTCCTCCAATTACCCCTCATGAGCCAATGAAGACAGGGACAAAATGGAAAGACTCAAATAAAAGTCTTTCTAAATGTTTAGTTTGAATTCCTTCTTTACAAGGTAAGTAGAGTTCAGAGTAGCCTGGCTGAGGCCAGCCATTCTCCCCACCTGCCTGTCATTATGATATAGGACAAACACAGGTGGTGGTGGCCTTCCACCCATCTTAACATGGACTAATGTAGAAAGATATTGTCTGGCAATGAAGGCAAGAATCACATGAATACCAATTATCAAATGATGTTTGCATGGTCCTACAGAGGTAGTGGGATTTCCAAACAGCTATGAAACAGACACCAAAAGAATCCTCTTCTCAGAACAAGAAAGAAGTACACAGAACATAGCCATTTGGAGAAATTCTTCTAATAAATCAATACAAATCATCTCTTTATACTAGTATTAATACCACAGTCAAGCTCTACAGAAAGTTTACATTGCTTTTAGTTATCTCCTCAAGTAAATACTGAAGAGAAAGTGTTTCAGGTCTGAACAACAAAGAAATTAAAGTTTTGAAAAGAAGTATAGCAATGGAGGTAGTAATTATCCTATTTGATATTCATTTACTTGTGTTCAATGATATTCAAGCCAAATCTAATGAGAGGAGGATTTAATATTACTTAGCCCTCTTTAAACATAATTCTGGTTCATTCATCTATATTTTGATGCCTTTTTATTATTAACAAGAGATGCCATTTGAGAATTTAAAAATAATTATTAATATCTTAATGTTAATTACTTTTAATACTTATACCAGTAATTTGGCTGATGTTATAAAGCTTAAAATTCTACACAGTCCCTCTCCAAGGCTTTTGTTTTGTTTTGCAGTTAAAAATTGCATATTTCTTGTCTAATATAAATATTACAAAAAAGAGCTTTGTGATGAAAAGATCATGGTTTGAAAATGATCATTTAAGCACTTTCGCCCTTCTCTTAGGAACCATTTATCAGTAATAGTTTATAAAATATGCATAGTCATAACATTCTTTAAATAATAAATGGATGTTGATGCTTGTGGTTGAATTTTACAATGTTTTATGGGAAGAACATAGTGTTCTATCTCTGAGTTGGAGGCCAGTTGTTCTTCACTAAGTTGTGTCCTTGGAACACCTACTCCTGCAAAAATCTCACCTGCTTACAGATGACTTGACTTTCGTCTTTTTGGTAGTCATTTTTTTCTGAAGTAATTGAGAAAACACAAACTAGAAATGCTACACACATCAAAGACATACAAAAATTTCAGACAATTTTTTAGAGTCAATGCTTGGGAGGTGGGGGAAGAAGCCGAATGTCGCATGTTTTTATGATTCTGTCTTCTTGTTTTCTAGAGCATTTGTTTTTATGGTCATTTTGAAAATATACTTTACTTTTACTTTAATTTTTATATATTTATGTGTGTTTGTGTGTAGGTATGTTCATGAGATGGCAAGTACCACAGAGGACAGAGATGTAGGATGCCCATGTGGCTGGAGTAACAGGCAAGTGAGCAGCCTGTTGTACATGCTGAGAACCAAATTCGGCTCATTCTCAAGAGTAGGACTTGTTTTTAACTGCTAAGCCATGTCTCAACCCCTATTGTTCATTTCTTTGTAGAATGATACTTATAGTTGGAAACAAGAGACACTTACCAAATTTTATATGTATATATAAAATAGCCATATACAACATAAAATTTAAAATGTCAAAACACCCAGACTTAGACTATGACACTAATAGCAACTACATTTTGATATTTTGATACATTCAATTTCTTCACTTTATGTAGCTATCTCTATTGCTATTATCTGTCATCTATATATCTAATCTATCATTTATCTATCATCTATGATCTCTATCATATACATATCTACTTATCAATCAATGTACTATCTATCTATCTGTTCTTTTACAAGATAAATAACTTCTTTTACAAAAGAAAGACATATTTTTGATGTGAGACCACACTATGCATTTTTCTGGTAGCATTATGTAAATGTTATTTTACCATACCACAAACTCAGTTCCTTAAAGACAAAATATTGCTGCCATCTTTAACACATTCTTAAATGTTTCATAAAGTTAAACATTGATTAGCATAATCACAGTTTCAGGGTCACCCCTTTGATCAACTATAACACACGAGCTAATTCTGGAATAAGACACCACTTAATACTTTAAAGAAAATGTCTCTAAACACGCATTAGCTTGGGAGATGATTATTTATCATCCTGTACTTGACAAATCCTGACTGTTAAAGTATCTTCACAATAATTGTGGGTTTTTAAGAGGGTGACAAACATATGCCTGTAAGCGACAGAGCTAGAAATATAAAGAAAAAATTGGTTATATTTCCCTTATGAGCTTTCAGATTTCATGTTAACTAGCTAGGTAATTGTTAAAAATCACCAGTTTAAAGAACTCTAAATGTCCTACCCTCTAGTTTCTATAGGACAAAAGTCTAGACCCAGCTTAGCCAATTTTTATACTTCCGAGTCTCACTGAGGTGTTACTAGAATTCCATTACAGGTGTGGATGATGAAGAGATTGACTCCCAAGCCCTGTATGCCATGGATACAATTCATTTTCTTGCAGCAAGGGGATAGAAGTTACATTCTTGCTGGTGGCTATCCCAGCTCTCTGTTATCACTTACGGCTTCTTGCTACATGGTCTTCTTCCTATGATGGCTTAATTTGCAGTAACTCACTTCTTCAAAGCAAGACAGAGAGACTTTCACAACACAGGCTCACATGTAATATAACATGATCATGTGACTATCATACCCCACTTTTACACTATTGCATCTGTGATGACCTCAATGATAAGCTTGATGCTTTTAAGTCCAGCTCATTAGACGAGCTTAGGTTCATCAATAAAACTCACATGAGTTTCAGTTATTCCATAATTAAAATAGTCATCTTAATGATTTTAAAAAACAGTTTTATATTTAAGAATTTGAATGTCATCTTTAAGGCAAAAGTAAATAAAACAATATAATTCCAGTGTTCCATCTTAAATAACCATAATAACCAAAGAATTATGAATAATTTTAATGAACTATGTGTTTGAGGTCTACACTAAAAATACAAAATGGCCCACAGAAATTTCAATACCCACATAACTTCAGATCTTCAATTAAAAGATATAAGGTATTGCTGTCAGTTTTAGATTGTGATACAATTTAGTTCAGTTCAATTAAATTTACAGAAGCTATTTATGTGTATTTTGAGGGGGAATGTATGTTTACCCTAACTTCCACTATAACTTAAGTAAAGCAAATCTTGAGAAAAGAAAAATAAAGGCATGAACTTCAACAGTCTGTGGTATTTATTACAAGCTAATATAATTAATACAGAATAGTATTTGTTGCAAAGAGATAATGAGACTAATGCCATAAAATGGCTGGTGGGGAAATACGTCCACATATGGAGGGTATCTCACAAAACAATGTAACTTTACAAGTAGTACATGAGAGATCAGTATCTGTCTTGCCAAACACTGGTGCTAGGGTACATAAGGGGACAAATCCAGACTTTTGTCTCATACTACAAATAGACAGTATTTGAGATTGAATTGTGTTATTAGGCTCCTAGAGAAGGCATATAAATACTTTTTGTCACACCAGAACTGGTAAATATTCTTTACACTGAACACATACAATTTTTTTAGAACTAAAACTTCATTAAAATAAAACAATTTTAATAAAAGACAGGGTATAATTAAGTATTATGCTATATATTCTTAAGAGTCTAGGCAAAAAACACTGTAGTAGGTTTTTAAGACTATCAAATAATAAAAACCAATGCAATGCCACACCAATAAAATAATGAGTAAACAAGTTAGAATATTCTTACAAAACTGCATTCCACTCAGTTGAAGAAACATATAGACAAGGACTATACTTGGCAAAGTTTTGGTAACAGTGTCAAAAATACATTGAGGAAAAAATCTAGATATGAAAGTATATATACTGCATTTTTCCATGTATAGGGACTTACAGTCACAAAAAAATGAATCTATTGTGCTAGAAGCCATGGAGGCTGTAACTGTGAAGGGTATGTGATTGTCTAGAAGAGTGGTTCTTAACTGTCCTAATTCTGTGACAATTTTATGCATTTCTTCATATTGTGGGGACCTCCAGCCATAAAATTTCATTGCTACATCTTAACTATAATTCTACTGTTATGAATCATAATATAAATACCTGTGCTTTCTGATGATCTTAGGTGATGCCTATGAATGGACATTTGACCCCACCAAGAGGTGGTAACCCATAGGTTGAGAACTACTGATACATAAAGAATCATGAGCAAAGATGCTAAGGTAAATTGCCAAGGTAAATGTTGAGCTTAATTTCTTCTCAGATAAGAGGATAGGTACATACATATGTAAATATCAACTGAGCTGTTCACTTGAAATTTGTATGTAAAGATTTTGTATGTAAAAATTTGTATGTAAAAAATTTGTATGAAAATTAAGCAATTTAATTCAAGATCCTGTCTCATATGTCATTGCTTTACTGATTCAAGACTTGATCCTTATGGTAGAGTTCAGTCTCTTTTGACTAATGCTATTCCCATTATCATTGTTCCAATGTCTTCTTTGTTAGTCTCCAGATAATTTCTAAATTTGTGGCACTCTTCACTGAGTTTGTGACATTATTCTATGAAGACTGTCCTGACAAAGACAAGCTGCATTGTACTCTGATGCTGCTCAACCCACTCTGAATTCTAGAATTAGCAATCCTTTAACTTATTTTCTGCACTGAAACAGAGGAAATAGAGTAGCAAGAATTCAGGCACACAATACAATGCAGAACAGTTACTCTCAACACAAACTAATGTGTCCAACTAATGTCAACATAGCTCTTTCTAACAGTACTATTGACAAACAATACTTTCTGATTGTAAGGATGGGAGTAGGTGAGAAAAGAGAGATAGTGCCATTTACAATAGTTAATACTAAATGGAATTGTTTTCTTTTAAACATAGTCAACTTCTCACCCATACTGTTAATATATCATTCAGATGTAGAAACTTTCCAATAAAGATGTGTAAAAGAATATGATCACCATAAAAGCTTTGAAACAAAGTTTTTAAAAATTAAATTTAAAGAGTTATACATGCTAGTAATGATTAAGATTTTACTATGAATTCTACTTCCTTGGGAGTTGACAAATTTCAAAATTTAGACCAGACTCTAATTATATTGACTTATGTTGGATAAGCATTTTGTACATGCCTGTTTTACATGTTAATAATGTTTTACATGTTATTAATCATTTGTCTATCCATATGATTCCTAGTACCAGATTGAGAAACATTAATTTATGTCCCAAGAACATATTTAGCATTTACAGTAAATGATAATATACCTTGTCTTAAGGAATCAAAATACAGAAGGCACAGCAAGTACATTTCCAAATTGCATTCTTCTGCATTTTTGAAAAGTAACAAGAAAAATAGAAGAAATTAAATGATAGCGATATATGGTGAAATAACTTTAAAAATTCTACTGTAGAATAAAGCAATTAAGAGGGAAAAACAAAAGCATTTGTCATTAAAGAACTAAATAACCCCAAATCCTTTTCTGTAACATGCTAAGATTTCTGTAATTGTTGTAATCCAAAAGTGTAATAGCACAATGCTAGAAAAATCCACAGTAACATTGCAGTTTCCAACAGTGCACAGCTAGCCACTTATGTGAGAAGAGAGAACATAAGTATTTGTACCACAGTCCTGCAGGGGTATGGAGGTGCTGTGGAAGAGCACGAGCTTAGGCAAACAGTGCAATGTTAATTCCAGAGAAAATCTTTACTGTTCAAGATAGTTGTCAATGTGTCTTTAAGCACAGGAAGGCAGGATGGTAGGGTAACTGGGAAGAGATCACAAGATTCTTGCTAATGACCAGCGCTCACACTTCTCAATGAGCTATGGTCAAATGGAAAAATATGCCTTCTCAGGACTGGGTCAGGACAGGTTTGTGTTCTTCATCTTTAGTGACAGAACTAACTGGAAATCTTGAAGAAGCAACTTGAGATCTTGCAGAAACTCAGAATTCTTACCCTGTCCATTTCCAATTCAACTGGTCTTGGTGGAAATCCAAAATGTGTGTGTCTGAAAGATGTTTAGGCAAATTTGTGGTTGCTGCTTGATTAAATTTGAGAACAGAGTATTTATGGATATCGTATGGTACTGCCCAGCTGTAACAATTATAATGCTTCTCGATTTTTTTTTACAATGAATTATGGCCGTTCTTAGCCCATGTAATAAAACAAGAACATCCTGGAGTAATTCTCTCCATGTAGTTTCACTATGGGGCAGATAGTCTAAAGTATATTTCCCCTATGCTTGGAACCCTGATTATCAGAGGCATAACAGAATGAATTTTAGCACAGTCCTTCCCCATGAATACTTCGTGGAAGTAGATTTGTTTCCAAATATTCTAGTATGAATATCAGAACATGTGTTTAAAGACACTTAGTTATGGCAAGAGATTAAACTGATTATACTGCTTGAGGCATCTCATTAGACGAGAAATTGAAATTATGTTTTATACCAAAAGCAATGTACACTCGGTATCCTTTTGGATGACAATTCTCAGAATGTACTTAGTAACTGGAAAGATAGTATCCTTGAATACACCATCATTCATCCAGAAATTGTAGAGGCTTGAACAATTTACAATCTAAAGCAGTGAGATGTAAACTCAGAAATGGAATTAAATGGCTCGCTAGAAACTTCATAAGCCTTTCATACTAAGAATTAAATGTCTGATATTAAGACTCCCCCTTGGTTATTTAATTCAAAGCCTAGCTCAATTGTATTCATTGGCTAATGGTAATGCACACACACACACACACACACACACACACACACACACACACACATATATATTAGCCTTCTGTAGAAAGCTTTGACAGCTCCATGTAACCTTCTGTAGACATTTTTCAGCTTTATAATCGCTCTCTGTTTTGGAGAGTTGACAGTTTTAACTACCTTCATTTTATATACATCTGTTGTAATGCACAAGACAAAGCAAGAGAAAGCAAGAATGTGGAGTTTGTAACTCACATAGTCAAAAATGATGTCCTTTTTTGTTGCTGTTGTTATAAGGCAGAACTGTTGCTTCTTCAAGCTTTGATATTGAGAGACTGAAGTCAATGACAAAATATTAACTCTTTTCAATAGTTTTATTTTTCACAGTTAGTACCTAAGTAGTTTTAGCCTTTCCTTTTATTTATTTATTTTTTAAATTAAAATCTCTCTCCCTCCCCCTCCCATGTTGTGTGTGTGTGTTTTTGTGTGCTTGCATGTATGTGTGCATGCATGAACATTTGTCAGGGTATGTGTGGATGTCAGAGGACAATTTGTAGGAGTCAGTTCTCTCCTTCTAACAAATGAGTTCTAGGGGTTAATCTATATTTTCAGGCTTGGTGGAAGCATTCTCACCCAGGCATCATCTTTTCAGTCTTTATTCTTTAATGTTTCTAATGTCTACAGCTAGATGAAGGCTAATAAACAACTAATAAATGCACTGTAGCAAATGTAGAAGCAAGATGCATATTCATAGTTTTCAAACATTATCTTAGTTGTATTGTTGTGGTAGGTGGAAATGAGGGCCCCTTTTCTCTGAGCTTCCTCTTTGAAACAGTGAGTTTGTTGTATGCCATGTGAACCAACCCAATGTGCTCACAAGTGATATTAAAATTGGAAAACAGAACCAGGAGGAGAGGCTAGAACACAGTGCAAGAATGACTTGTATATTATTGTTTAAAGATAGCGTCAAAGTGTCATGCATCAAAATGGAAGGGTGGCAGCTTCAGTCTGGAGATGACATGGAAATCTCTCTCATAGCCCCCATCTAAGAAGGAATGTGAACTTACTCTCTCCTAACCAGTCTCCTACCACTAACCCCTCTGTAT
>JADRCD010201184.1:0-18827 GCA_019843815.1 Montemys delectorum
ATATATATATATATATATATATATATATATATATGTATATAATATATTATATATATATTGTGTATATGTATATAATGTATATATATATATATATATACATATAAATAATGTTTTTGACATTCAACAGAACAATGCATGAACATTTACACAAGATGCCTTTTGAGGTTGAATTAAACTGCCTTAAATTCTTCCATCGATGATAAGAGAATCTATATTTGCTTGTGATAATTCAGCTGCAATGATGCATTCATTGGGCCTGAGGATATAAAAATTCTCAGTTTTGATCAATATTCTAAAACAGGTAAACAATGGAAGCTTATTAAGGTTTGAGTTTCTTTTTATTAATCTTATTTTTATTTTAGGGTTTTTGATTCTCCTTTAATTATCTTCTAGTTATAGAATTCATTTTAAACAATTATCAGTGTGTGTGGGAGGGGTAAGTGTCCTGGGGGTGAGCAGGTAGGGGGTATAGGGAATATGGGTGTGTTCAAATACACAAGTCCATGGAGGCCAGTATAGAGCATGCTCCTGTTTGTCTGAAGTTAGAGGTATAGGCACCTCTTAGCTTCTGATCTAAGATGCAGGTTCTGAGTGTGGTCATTTTAGCATTAATTATGGATCCAAAAAGATGTTTGATTTGCCCAGGAGTTATATAGTTGGGTCTTGAGGTAGAACTATTCCCAATTTTATGAGAAAACATCAAATTGATTTCAAAAGTGGTTGTACAAGTTTACAATCCCACCACTAATGGAGGCATGTTCTGCTTTCTCCATGTCCTTGCTCGCATTCCTTGAGTGTTTGATCTTACTATTCTGATGAGTGTAAGATGTATTTTTGACTTGCATTTCCCTAATGACTATGGACTTTGAACATGCCTTTAAGTGTTTCTTGTCCATTCGAGATTCCTCTGTTGAGAACTCTCTGTTTGACTCTGTACCACATTTTGATTTGTTTATTTGGGTTGTTAGTGTCTATCCTCTTGAGTTCTTTATATATTTTGGATATTAGCCCTCTGTCAGATGTAGGGTTGGTAAAGATCTTTTCCCAATTTGTAGACTGTCATTTTGTCCTATTGACAGTGTCCTTTGCCTTACAGAAGCCTTTCAGTTTCATGAGGTCCCATGAGCAAGAACCGATCCCTGACACTATTAATGATACCCTGTTATGCTTGTATAACCTTAGCATAGCTGTCCTTTGAGAGATTCCACCCAGCAGGCAATGGAAACATATTCAGAGACCAACAGCCAATATTAGATGGCACTCAGGGAATGTTGTAGATGACTTGGGGGGATTGATGGGCCTGAAAGGGATTGTGAACTCCACAAGAAGACCAACAGACTCAACTAACCTCTATGACATGGGTTCTCAAATACTAACCCATCAACCAAAGAGCAAGAATGGGCTGAACCTAGGCCCCTTGAACATATGTGCAGCTTGGTCTTCATGTGAGTCCTCCAACACCTGGAGCAGGGGAAGTCCCTGAATCTGTTGTTGCTTGTAGATTCAGGATCCTGTTCTCCTAACTGGGTTGCCTTGTTTGGTCTCAATGGGAGAAGATGCTACTAGTCCAGCAGTTATTTGATATTCCAGGGTGAGGTGATCCCCCAAAAGGGTCTCTCCCTTCTCAGAAGAGAATGGGAAGGAAGAATGTGGGAGGCAGGCACTATTTGAGCAGGGACTGGGAGGAGGTGGGCTATGATTGGGATGTAAAGATAATAAACAAATAAATTAATGAAAAATGATGTTGATTTGTAAGTAAGATTTTTAAAGTGCTTAGAAATTTCAGTTTGATGATGTCATTTGTTGTTCTTGGTTGTTTTCTTCATTTGTTTGTTTTTTGTTAGACTTGAAAAATTTTGAACTTCTAAGAATACAATCACCCAGTGTTTCTCCTTTTATTTTGTTTTCATTCAGTTCATTTAGAAATCAGGATTAAAGTTATGGTGCCAAGAATGATTGCATGAAAAATTATATCAGATAGGGAGTTATCAAAACATACATTTACTTTTTCTAGGGAAATATTTTAAAACTTAATCACATAGTTATGGAAATATCCTCATCTCAGATTTACACCCAGAGTGCTGGGAATTAATTCTACCTATACTTGACAATAGGAATATTTCTATGTACTCTGCAGATACGAGACTGACTAGAGTTTATCAATTCCTTCGACTATGGCAATACATACAAATAGCAGTACAATATTAAGGCACTATGAGTCAATAAGGTGATCAATAGAGAAGTCTCTCAAGTTTTTAAAGCCCTTCTGTCAGCCATTCTGCTATAATTATCTCCTGATGAACTTCACATGTTTAATGGCTGTGAAATTGTATTTCTACAGGGACAGTGCACATCTGGAATAACAGCACAAAACCCAGCTGCCTCCAGAGTACCACGTCATTGACTTCAAATGCACTCCTCACAGTGAAACTGAAGCTTATTCTTTGACATGCTAATGACTGTGTTGACTGGCTCTCATTTTACTAGTACAACAAACAAACTTCAAAGTATCAAGGGGCTGCTTTAAAATTGCTGTAGCATTGGCTTATTTGGGAGAATATACACTTTTACTATTAGATGAACAGTTTGGACCTTCTCTATCTCTTTTCACCTTATCATCCTTAATTAGTACAAAACCCAGGAGTCCTAGCCTGTGAGATCAAATATGGATGCCTGTTTGATGATCCAAATGTCTTAAGAGGCAAATGGAGGAGCAGCTGGTGGGTCTAAAGTGAAGGAAACAGAAGGTAGTATAGAACTAAAGTGTGTGAAAACTTAATCATTGCCAGTGCTAAATAGCCTTGTCACAGTAACTTGAAGTGATGAGTAATAATTGAAATCTTTTTCTACTGAGGCATCCTGCTGCTTCAAAGAACCCTCCCCTCTCAGCCCTGTCACTGCCATAGACTTAGATGCAGACAAGAAAATTATCCCTTGTTGTACTGTCAGTGTTTGAAATAATCTAACGGCAGTTATCATTTGAGTTTTTTATACATAGAGGAAAAATGTACATTGTAGCAGACTGGGTAGCTTTTAGAGCCCGAAGAGCTATGCTTTTGAAGTGAGAGTTGATTCTCATTAAATTGATTATTTTATCCTCCTATGGTAATCATATTAAAATATAATGGTGTGCATTACTCTCAAAAACACTGAGAAGATAAGTCATGAAGATGTATTTCAGGCTGAATTGTTATACTTAATATAAAAATGAATATTAATATTGCTTTCATTTTGTCTTAAGATTTGAAACTTAGTTTTTTTCCTCATAATCTTAGATAACAGGATAGATATTTATACAACAGTTTTCTCCTGAGAAAATTTCTTCTTGATGATCAAAGTATGATAACACTAACAGAAAACAAATGCAAATAACAATGTTTCAAATATTTCTGTGGCTGAAGCTCTAGATTTAAAGAAGTTATTTATATTACTTCAGTTTTTCTTTAACCTATGCATACTTTTATCCACTATTAATAAATTTTATTATTTTATTTAATTTTTGGCAACCTTTAGAGTAAATTTTATTTTATTTTTATAATTTTATATATTTTTAAATTTATTTGGAAGGAGGTAGCATTTGATGTAAATAAGTTACTTAATTTTTACAAAGCTATGCATATTTTAACAATCTTAGTTGATATGGATATGCAATACAATATTTCATGTATTAATAAGTTAAATTATATTCGAAGCTAGGAGAAATTATGTTATAGTTAACAATTCCTCTTTACAAAACACTTATTGAATGTACTCTTATTACACTTACTTGCTAAAGCTATTCATCTGTCCTTCGGCCTCAGCATGTAGGCATGTTTAATAGTTTTCCCTATCCTCTTAGATAAACTGCGCTAGGCAATTCACCATTTCCAAATGTACTCCCTGGATTTTCCCATGCTCAAAGCAAGGGCTGTTAGTTTTAGTCCTCTTGAGTAAAGGGATTAAACATAACTATCAGCATGCATTTTGAGGAAGAACGCATAATGAACAGTGCAGTAATCTTGTCTCTACACCAGGCACACTGGAAGAAATGGTTGTTTTCCTCTGAGCTCCATACAAGGGCAGTTCAAGTGTACCTATGGAGAATGCAGTCCATTAAACAGGGATGACCTAATTCACTGTTAGCTCAGTAATTGGGTCAGAAGGCAGGATCTTTTAAGTCATACTATTTTAGATTGAATGAGACAAGAAGCTACACACATAAATAAACACAGAGAGCATCAAAGCTTCTCACTTCAACTTGTTTTAACTGGATTTGGGGATTAAAGGAGTCAGAGATATTTCTTCATATAGATGTGAATCTATTTATAGATACACACACAGGCACCAGTATATACATAATTACACATATTTAAAAACACGGTTAATCATGGCCAGAACTATTATAGCTTTTATGAGTATATTAATTTTACCTGAAATACCAACTCTGGAAAAATGTGGTTAATAGTCTAAATCTAGAACAACTTCTATTTTTGTAAATTATTTTTGTAGGATCAGAGTTTTGTACATGCATCTCATAATGTAGATAATACCTTTATATGACAGAAGCAGATGAATTGTTAAACATACTACCTATAAAACTAAATGCTTTAACTTCTGAGCCATCTTTGAGGCTCAGCCTTGGTCAGTCAAGCAGTCTTTAAGTTTTAATGTTGTACTATTTTTCCTATTACACAGTATGTCTGCTCCAAGGCTGGTTTCATCTCTCACATTAAGGCCCCTATGGTCTCCTTCTACAGTTTATTCTTTCCCATAGGTTTGAACTCATTTACTTTTTCTCCTCAATAATTTTTTTATTCATGTTACATCCCAATCACAGCACTCCCTCCTTCCTTCCTAGTCCCACTATTACAATTCCTTCTCCCCATTGTCCTGTTTCCTTCCGCTCAGCGAAGGGAGCCCCCGATAGGGTATCCACTCTGGGACACACCCTGGGACATCTAGTTCCAGCAAGAGTAGGCACATCCTCTCCCACTAAGGGCGGGTCTAGGCAGTTCAGGGAAGGGGATCCATTGGCAGAGAACAGAGACTGAGACAATGCCCCTCCACTTGGTAAGGAGCACACAGGAAGACTAAGCTGCACATTTGCTGCAAACGTGTAGTTTTGGGAGTAGGTCCAACTCCTGCAGGCTGCCTGTCTAATAGTCCATGCTCTGTGAGTCCCCATTGTCCTAGGTTAGTTGACTCAGCAGATCTTCTTGTGGTGTCTGTGACACCTCCATCTTGCTCATTTCTATCTTCTACTCTTCCACAAGACTCCTGAGCTCCACCTAATGTTTGCTGCCAGGTCTCTGCATCTGCCTTCATCTGCTGCTGGATGAAGCCTCTCAGGAGATTGTTATGCTAGGTTCCTGTCTTCAACCATAGCAGAGTATCATTAGTAGTGGCAGGGGTTGGCTCTCTCCCATGGGGTGGGTCTGAAGTTGGGGCAGTCATTGGTTGGGTGCTCTCTCTGTCTCTTCTCCATCTTTATCCCTGCACATTTTGTAGGTAAGACAAATTTTCAGGTTGAAGGTTCATTGGGTGGATTGATTTCTCTCCCCCTCATTTATTTATAATCATAAAGTATATCATGTCACTAAGAAACCAAAATGTTCAGCAGTTTTATATGAGAATATTATTATTATTAGTAGTAGTAGTAATAGTAGTAGTAGTAGTAGTAGTAGTAGTAGTAGTATTGCCATTACATCTTTACAGTTTTGATACTATTGCACTAGCCTCCTAAATAGTGTCATTTGCTAAATTACTTCCCTGATCCCAGTGTGTGAATTCTTTCTCTAAATGTTATATAAGCACAATAACTTGTTGGCTTTGTTGTTCTTTACATGTCTAAAGACATGTCACTCTTCTCCTCACAAGTAAAATCTGAAAACTATTAAGAGAAGCATAACTAACACATGTAAGGGTAGAGATATACTGCTATAGCACCCATAAGACAGAGTTCAGAAGAATTGTGAAGGAGATAGCCAAGAGACCCAGAGTAAAACACCAAACACCTCAGATGTAAAGCAAAACAAAACTACCAGTAAAATAACTTCTAATGATATTTAGCTGTACTCACTCATAGATTAGTTATCATTACAGAAGCTTTATATGCAGCAGATGTGAACAAATACAGAGTCCCACAGCCAGATACTGCATACACACACACACACACACACACACACACACACACACACACACACACACACGGGGTGGAAAGAGACAGAGACAGAAAGAACGACAGTGAGAATGAGAGTGAGAGAGAGACCTTGCAACATACAGTTGTCTCCATGAATCTCTACCCCAAGCTCAGGGTACCCTGTTGCACAGGATGCAGAAAGACTTGGACAGACAGAGCAGACAGAGAACATCAAAAAGAACAGGGCTGCCTGAAAGGACTGAGCAAAGCTTATATGAATCCCAGGGCCTACATTGATCTCAGCCATGTCCTTTGTATATACACCATAGTTCTCAGGTTTTGTACTCTAATTTAACTTCAGGATATGTGAACAAGTGGGACTCTGATTATTTTGTCTTAGCATGGGAATCTTCTATTTTTTTGTTGGTTTGGCTTATCCAACTTCGGTATGATTTTTGTTTTATCATATTATATTTTATTGTATTATATTTGTTTTAATCTTATTAAGAGCCTATTCTTTGGTAATTAGGGACAGAAGATAGTGGATATGGGTGGGAGAGGAGATGGGGAGGAGTTGAGAGGGGTAGAGGGAAGGGAAACTGTATTCAGATTCTATTATATGAGCAAAGGTTCTGTGTTTAATAAAGAGGAGAGCTGTAATAGCTGACATAAAGAAGAAACAAACAGGAGTTAGGAACTGGGTTGCAAGGTTTCAGGTGAGGCTACAGGTTGCCTTTTGTTTTCATTTTATTTGATGACGTAAAGAATCACTTTTGAGGCTACACTGGAGATGTATATAGCATGAAGACAATAGTTCTGTTTATCTCAGATAATTAGAATGAGCAACATTCATATCTCCTATGCTGAGACACTTGATAGATCAGAATGTTAAAATACATCACTTCCAAGAATATTAATCTCACAAGAGAAAACAAAGAAAACACTCTATATGTGTTTCTCTAAAAACAAAATGCTTGTATTAAATAGCATACCTAAGCAATACAATTGAAGAATTCAAAGGCCTTGAAATGTTACAGTCCTAGGATGAACCCAAAACTTTTTTCTAGATTGTTTTAGGGCAACTTACCAGACTTCCTCAAGTTTCATTTGCTTATGATTAATTACTAAAGTCCATAAAATCCTGACTGAAAATGATGGTCTCCATAAACCCATGTTGTTATCACATGCTCTAAGTGTGAGCAGACTTGCATGTAATTTAAATTCTCCCCAGGCTCATATTGCCATTGCAAGACCACTATCAACAAAGTGGTTTTGAAATAATTACAACACTTCCTTATATGTCGTTTAATAATAATTTTGAAAGTGCATTACTATATTTCTCTCCAGATTCTTTCACTTTATGCCTCATCTAAATGTCTCAGATTATATGCAAAAGAACACAATATTTCTTGATCATTATTACCATTATCATCATGTCCAAGACATCTTTTCTCTACCATACTGGCTTCCTTTCTTCTCACTTTGTAATATAAATATAAATCCTATTCAACATGTCTTTTTACCTTTATATAATCCTGGTCAATTTGCATTTAGTTTGCTTCATTTGATATGATTACTCTTCCCATAATACATTAGCAGTAAATTTGATGAGTTTTAGATAGAATTGTAAATTACCATTCTCTTAGTTTGGGGAAAATCCACAGTCATGATAGTGCATATCCATTTTTGGTGTTGGTTGTATGTAAGACTCCCCTTATGATGCTATGGGAATCAGGAGGGATGGTGTGGTGAGTAAAAGCACCTGCTTAACAAGTATGATGAGTAGAGTTCGGATTGCAGCAAACAGGTTGATTCTCTAACATAACATTTAAGCATGTCTGTAACCAAGCCATATAGTAGGTAGAGAGAGGAGGTTTAATGGAACCAGATGACCCTGCAGCTGGCTCCTGATTCAGTGGGAGATGTTGTCAATAGAACAAGGCAAAGTGTGAAAGAACAGGATACCTATCACATTTTGTGACCTTCGTGGAAGCACAGAGCACATAGATGCACACATACATCACACACACACACACACACACTAAATAAATAAATAAATAAATAAATAAACAAACAAACTTGTGGTTTGAAAACGAAATATCTTCCCACAGTCTCATGAGCTTAAGTCTTCACAAACTGATGGATTAAATTCTTCATCATAGTAGACATTGAGTACCAATTTCCAGTAACAAAAGACAAAGACTATACTGTAGCACTGAAACAGGAATATAGGAATATAGCGTTGTCCTGCATGCTTGACGGGTCATGACAGACAGAGGTGCTTTCAAGGTTTTCAGTCTGAAATTATCAATACATCGATGTGGCATCAACTGTGGTGTACCAGTAATCCTTGACCTTTCACTGCGAATATAATTTCTTTCTATTAAGAAAGGGAAAGGAAGGTCAAACGGTGAAGAAAAGACATTAAAAGGTAGGTTGGCATAACTAAAAATAAGATGAAAAAAATGAATGATATTTAATTTACTCTTGAGTTCTGTTGTGCCCATACTCAGAGTATAAATGCTCAGAAATAAATTAATTTTGAAATATAGTGAACAGAAGCATTATATGTATGTGTAAATGCTTATACTTAATCATATATATAGATTGTGTTGTTAATTTTAGAGAAAATGGAGAAACTTTGTTTTTACTACATAATAATAGGAGGGAATGAATTCACTGTCCAGGAGAACTTTTATCTTTTATTAAAAATTATATGATTTGATATTTTTGAGAGTATACATTTGAGGAAATAAACACATAATTTCTACGGGAAAATATAAACAATAAATTGTGTTGCAGGTGATTAACCAACATAGATGGCTAATCATGTTCTGCTTTGGCCTTACTCACCTTTCTGTACTGATGACCATTTCTATATTAAAGAATTAGCCAATATAAACACTAAAAGTATTTATTATTAAAATTATAGATTGTTCTTCCATAGATTTAGTAACATTGCTCATGTCAAGAAAATATTATGGAAGTTTATTTACAAGTTGATATTATTGCATTAATAAACTAATTTTTTTGTTGACTTAAAGATACGCTAAATAATTGTTGAGGCTATGATCTGTATTTCTGTTCTTCACACAGCCTCATATTGGCTAAGAACGAACTGCAAATCACAAATATAGTTTAAGCAAAAAAGTATGATTTTCATGCTATTTTTTATAAATGTGCTATACAAATCCATTTTTTCTTTATTCTTCATTTCCTGTTGTTCAGGCTTTCTTTCTTTCTCTTTTTTTTTTTTTCACTACTACACAATGAGGAAACTGTCCCATTGATTGGCAAAGAATGCTCACTGATGAATCCCATTTTGCCATACATTATGCAAAAGCCAAGCTGCCTGAAATATCCTGTAATGTGTTATTGTTCTCATGACAAAGAAGAAAACCCATGGTGAATGCTGCTTGATTTTCACAATATTTAGCAAGGTCATGGATTTTTTTTCTGTTTCTTAGTTTAGATTTCCTTTATCAAAGCATGTTATATTTACAATTTTAACCTATTAAATGGAATAGCCAAGTTCACTGTTTCAACTTTCATTTGATTATTTTTTTTCCTATTACTTTTCATTTGGTAGCAAATTGTGTTTGATCTTGTGGATTTTGTAGTCATTTGAGGACTACATTTTTCTCTTTTGTGCCATATGTACAAGAAAATATAGTGTGTGTTTCTAAGATTTCATGAATAATTTTATACTTAAATTAATTCTAAGAATAAATTAATAGCAATGCAAAACAACTTTTAAGTTTTTCTGTATTTCTGGGAAATCTCACCTAAAATTCTATTTTAGGCAGTGCTTTTTGCAACTCACCAGTTAACTAGAAGTCTAGTGTAAATAAATGCCTTTGTTTCACATACAGGAAAGGTGATGCATGTTTTCCTGTGCAGAGTGCTATTGGAGACTTGCTGGGTCATTGTTCAATGTGGACCAGTGCTCCTCAGTCCAGACTCTAATAATATGACTTGTTCTTCCTGACTTCCTTTGTTAATTAATATTAGTTTTGTGATCTAGATCTCAGTAAATAGAGATTTCCTAGTGTCCAGTAATGGCAAATGAAAGACATATATAATAAATAAATAATACTTTTTTCTCTTTTCATTTTGTGTGTGAAGATATATATGTAATATAAAAAATTATATGCTATCATTCTAAGTCATTTATTCTGCTAACCTCTTAAGCCTACCTGCTCTAGTTGAAGCTTACCTCAAAATTGGAATTTCCAGGAAAGTCCTAACTGATATTAAAACTACTTTCATGCCATATTTACGGAGTATGTTGATTATGCTTTAAAATTTTGGTCCTGCGTAGACAACATCATAAATTTAATATTTTGTTTTTAGCATATATGTCACAACTCAAATTAGTAAAATATAAAACATAAAACAGGTATCATAAAAGATATACTTTTAGAATTTCAGATTTTTTTCATTTACATTGATGTGATAGAAGTTTGGGGATGGTATGTTTGAAATAATAATAAAAGTGTCAAGGACAATTTTCTGGTTTTCAACATCTAGATATTATGCACTCACTGATAAGGGAATATTAGCCCAGAAGCTAAGAATATCCACGATACCACACATAGACCATATGCAGCTTAATGAGAAGGATGGGCAAACTGTGGATGCTTCAAACCCGCTTAGAACAAAATAATCACTGGGAGGGAGGGATCTGGGAGAGAAAAGGAGGGGGAGGAAAAAAGAGAGGCAGGACCAGGTATGGGAAGAGACAGAGCATTCCAGGAGACCAGGAGAATAAATAGAAATAATGGAACTAGAAAATATCATTCTGAGTGAGGTAGGCCAGTCACAATAGAACACACATGGTGCACACTCACTGATGAGTGGATACTAGGAAAAAAGTTCAGTATACCCAAGAAAAAACTCATAGACCATATGAAGCTCAAGAAGAAGGAAGATCAAATGTGGGTGCTTTATTCCTACTTACAAGGGGGGAAAATAATCACTGAAGGTAGAGGGAGGAAGAGAGGTGGGAGGGAGAGGAAGGGGAAGGGAAAAGGGGCGGATAATATCAGGTGTGGAAGGAGATGGAGAAGTACAGAGGGTCAGGAAATTGAATGGAGGTATGTAGCAGTGGTTGATGGGGAACTGGGGGTAGCCACTAGAAAGTCCCAGATGCCAGGAAAGCAAGAGGCTCCCAGGACCCAAAGGGAATGACATTAGCTGAAATACTCAACAAAGGGGAGAAAGAACCTGTAGAGACTATATCCAGAAATTAGGCACAGCCCCTGGTTGAGGGATGGGGCCACCCATCCATCTCAAAAGTATTAACACATAATTGTTCCTTTCTGAAGGAAATGCAGGATAAAGAGTGGAGCAGAAACTGAAGGAAAGACCATCCAGAGACTGCCCCACCGTGCGATCCATTCCATCTGCAGACACCAAACCCAGACACTATTGCTGATTCCAAAATGTGCTTGCAGACAGAAGCCGGGTCTGACTGTCCTCTGGGCGGCTTTGTTAGCACCTGACTAAGACAGTCGCAGATACTCACACGGCTAACCATAGGATGGAGCCAGCGGACCCCAAGGGAAGAGTTAGGGGAAGGGCTGAAGGGGGTGAAAAGATTGCAACCCCATAGGAAGAACAAAAGTATAAATCCTCAGATCTCCCAGGGACTAAACCACCAAAGAGCACATCTGGGTGGGTCCATGGCTTCTGCTACATATGTAGCAGAAGACTGCCTCATTTTGCCTCCGAGGGAGTCGAGGCGCTTGGTCCTTTGGATGCTTGATGCCTCAGAGAAGGGGGATGCTAGAGGGGTAAGATGGAATTGGGTGGGCAGGAGCACCCTCTTAGAAGCAAAGGGGAGGGGGATGGTATAGGTGTTTCATGGAATGGAGATTGGGAAAGGGGATAACATTTGAAATGTAAACAAATAAAATGATTAATAAATAAAAAACAACAAGTTAAATGTGAAACAATTACTCTGGTTTAACAAACTTTAATAAAACCATGATAGATGAGGAAAACAGGATCAAATTCTTTATGAAATTATTGGCAGACTACACTATTACAGTACAATTGATGCCTTTTTGTTTTGATCAATTGTACTTAAAGTAATAACAAAAAAAGATCTTTTCCTTAAAATAAGTTATAATACACAATGGAGTAGAATTCATCTTTAGATCTAACTCTTTTGGATAACTTACACTATTATGATTGATGTTTGTGTTATTTTAAAATAGATTTTAGATATTTGCATTTTTGAACATATATCTACGAAGTATTTGTGTTATTTTTACTTACATTATTGTAACAAATTACCTAAGGAAAGCATTTTATTTCAGTTTTAAAGATTTATTTTATGTATGTGAGTACACTGTGACTGTCTTCAGACACAGTAGAGATAGCACCAGATCCCATTACAGATGGTTGTGAGCCACCATGTGGTTGCTTGGAATTGAACTCAAGACTTCTGGTAGAATAGCCAGTACTCTTAACCATTGACCCATGCCTCCAGCCCCAAGCAATTTAAATTTAAATGAAGGGGTGTTTTGTTTTGTTTTGTTTTGTTTTGTTTTGTTTTGTTTTGTTTTTGTCTCGTGATGCTCCTGATGTCAGGTCTGAGTCTAGGGATCATTTTGCTCCTTCGAGCTATTTGTCCATGACAGAAAATCATAGGAGGCAGCTTCCATCAGTATGGCTTTGAACCATCAAGAGAGAGAAAAGAGCTTTGGACAAAGATAATCTTCAAGGGTGTGACATTTTCTGCTCCCCTCCTCTATCTTGAGATGTCACTTCCTCCCACCTCCCAATAGTGACACAAAATCATGAGTACTCCAATGGATTAATTCATTGATGCAGTCAAGTACCAATAACTAAATATGTTCTTAATAATTTTATCACTTGGCTTGTGAGCAATACCTTAGTAGCTCAGAAGACCTCTAGAAGATAGCTCATATGGAAACCACAGTATTTTGTATTTACTTATTTATTGATTAATTTAATCCCCGTCTCTTCTTCTCCTTTTCCCCTCCCTCCTCCTACCCCTCTCTGTCTTGTGTGTGTGTGTGTGTGTGTGTGTGTGTACCTCTGTGTACCTTGTGCTCCTATTAGGCTCACAGGATGACAGTTCCTTAAAGAATCAAGCACCACCCCTAGAGCCACAAAATGTCATCTATAACTCTACAGCACTGGAGTTACAGACATAGTTAATGTTTAAACATATTTAAACATCAGAGTTTCTGCCTAAGTGCTGTCTCTGAACTCTTGTGGTCATGCTTCTGTAGCCAATGCTCTCACACAGAGAGCCCTCAATCCCCCAGACTCCCACAATATTTATATCTAAAATGGGCTTATATACACTGGACACGTGATCATGGATTTCCCACATGGTGACAAGATGACAATCTATTATTCTCCATAAAAGTTATCAAATTTGTTGTTGGTATATGATAAAAAGAAAAAATTAGCAAACAACGAAAATCTAATGGAGATCCGTCACAGTCTACAGTTAACCTTTAGAAGTATCACACAAGAGAAAATAAATGCCATCCACTTCTCGTAAGAAGTCGTACATATTTGTATTTGCCCTAAACTATGTTCATATTACAATCTTGTAACCAAATCCAAAGCTTTTGGGAAAACCACCCTCATTTAAATATATTTTAATAAATAATACAGAAAACAGGGGTAAATCTCAAGCCTCATGCATGGCTCTTTTTAAAACATTCTCCAGCTTTCATGAACATTTGATGGCTCATCTGTGATATATGTAGCTTTATCTATAATTTTAATATAAAATATCTCAGAACCAAAAACAGGATTTTTTTAAAGTGAAAAATGTTTGTGGTGTTTAACAACTACTGAGGCTATCATGTAATGATTGTATACCAAAATTGTGTGTGTGTGTGTGCAAGCACACACAGAAATGCACTTGCAAGCATGTACACATGTGTATTTGTGGAATAGACATATTTTCCTTATTAGTCTGGAGCTCAAAATTTGAAGACAAAATCTAGATGCTGAGAAATCATATGATTCTCAGGCTTAAACCATGTTATTAAGGAATAGAACTGAAAACACTACCTTCTCACTCCAATTTGCTCTTTATTCTAATTTAATAATGGTAGCCTTTCCTCTACTGTAGATATACATTCTCATTTCAGATGGTGTTTCATACCCCTGAGGCTTATTCTGCCAGAGTTATCATTTTAAACTACCTGGCTTTTAAAGTTCAGACATTTTTCTTTTATTCACGTCAGAAAATTTCAGGCATTTATTTTTTATCAAACGCGAGACAGAAAATGGGCCCATCTTGCCTAATGTAGAATTATAGAAAAATCTCAGACCAGATAGACGTAGAAGGAACAAAGAACAAGATTGTTGACGTTCTGAGACTAGTAGCAAATTCAGTCAGATTCACTCCACCTGAGTTCGTCATTATGCCATAGAGTCTTCAGATGACTGCATACTTTAGTGACTCTTAAGAAATATTTGCATGCCAAACACTTCTAGAGAAAACACCAGATGCATTTTAACTATTGAATCTACAACTTGGAATTTTGTACAACATAGACAAGAGATAGTCAGTTTCATATAACATATAGAAGAAAAAGGTATGACTGTCTCTTTAAATAGACCTTGATGCTTTGTTCATAGGTAAAAATTTAAAGAAATATCTGTTCTTTAACAGACTAACCATTGTAAAATGATGATATGCTTGTGATTTGTTTGAATTCGCTAAGTTTTAGGTGGAAACATGTAATGGAATGATGAGATATATGGATTTATTTCTGAAAGTCTTTCATTACAGAAAATATATATTATCATTTACCTCAGCAAACCAATTGACTTAGGAAAAATAAAAATAAGTAAAAGAAAATCAATAAATAAAAGGCTTGTGAAAGACTATACAGTACATATTCAGTCTGTAGCTAGACTATGCTGGAATAGCGTCATTCATGTAAATTGGTCATATTTCTCCTCATGAGTGTTGTGCAGATGGGTCAGTTCATGTTCCAAGCAACACAAATGCTAACTATGTGAGATACACTGACAATGGAACTCACTTTAGTATTCATCCCAAGCCCTTGCTCTCTGATCCACGCAGCTTACATCTAATGCACAACCATGCCTCTTAGTGAAAAGTTGCTTACTGCTTGTTCCTTCCATATACCTGCTACCTACCTCGGAATCGATTGATTGCTCTAATGTTTTGTATTCCATTATGTTTTGCTTCGTTTTGTCCTCTATGCCCACTGTGTGTTCTCTGCTGGAAATAAATTGACCATTCTCTACTTCTAAAAGTTAATTAGAGTAATAAGTAGGAACAAAATGTAGTTAAAAGTGCAAATATAAAACAGGAGGCTTCTTTGCTAATTTCTAGTCTATTTTAGCATGTAGAACTCTAAGTTCTTTATAGTGAAGCATATTTTATGGTTTAAATACTGATTAATGTCCTGATAATTCCTGTGAGAGATTGGTGGATATTCACAGACTATATAACGTTGGAATACAATGGACAAATTAATGCCTTCAAAAAAATAAATAGTAGTGGAAAAGAACAAGTTACTCATTTTTTTTGTTGTTGTTTTGGTTACATTTGTTGTTCAAAATCTCAAATAAAAGTTAGAATCAATGAGAATTCCCTATATTACTAAGCTTTATCACTGATATTTACTCTACATGAAGAGACATGCTTTTACTTCACATATAATAATGCTTGTTGTGTTTTGTTAATTATTTTGTTTCCCTCTTTAACTGTAACAATTCTGAATATTTTGAATTCTAGTCAAAGATTTAATAATTCTGTGTGGTGGTGGCACAAGCCTTTGATCCCACCAATAAAGACATAGAGCCAGGAAGGTTTCTGAGTTCGAAGCCAGCCTGGTCTACAGAGTGAGTTCCACAACAACTAAGACTATACAGAGAAACTTTGTGTTGAAAAAACAAAAGAAAAGACAAGAAAAAGAAAAGAATAAGAATTAATGATATTATCTCTTCTATGTTAAATGTAAAGGAAGGACAGCTCAGTCAGTATTTTTCTTGCTCTTTTGTTGAGCTGACCAAATGCAATGCTTTTAAATCATTTGAATCCTTGGAAAGCTCATGCATGTATGCAATGCATTATATTTTAAAATTTATTTACTAATCTTGATGGTTTTAAAAGTAAGCACTATATAATATTATTCTATGTTACATATCCTTCCTACTCCAATGGTCCTAATATACCACTAATCCCATCTAGATTTCACAACAGTTTTTTTTTTAAATTATCATTCTCTCTCTATATATATATAAAATATATATAAAATACAATACATATATTATATATTATTATATAATATATTGTGTATATTATATAATATACATAATAATATACATAATATATTATATATAACAATATATAATATATAAATATATATATAAAGTGTGTGTGTATGTGTGTGTGTGTGTGTGTGTGTGTGTGTGTGTGTGTGTGTGTGTGCACTCTGAGTCTATTCAGTGTTTGCCATATGTATGAACACACATATAACCATCTGGGACTGGATAACCTATCATGTATATTGATCCCATTTCCTACCTATTCTCTCTTTCTAGCTCTCTTCCCCCACAGATTCTCATCCACAACTCAATCCCAATTCATGACCTCTTTCTTAAAATTACTTTCATTTTTAAAACTCACCTGGAGGGATTATTGTGGGAAGATAATACAAGAAAGTGTGAATTCCCAGCTGTGAATTCATGGCTGAGGCATAATCCCCTTTCCTCCTAGCATGCCTTTTCCAAAAAGAAAAGAGCAATTCCTCTACCGGAACCATTAACTTGGTCCAATAGCTGCTCAGCTCCAGAGGTGGCCTGGGAAACTCATCCCTCCTCCATGTTTGTGATTTGAACTGGCTTGACGTTATGCAGATTAATTGCAGGTGACCAGTGCGCTTCTGAGTTCGTGTGTGCTAAGGGCTTAATATGTCCAGAGGGAAGGATTTCACATTTATTCCCATTCTCCTTATCGTTCCTTCTTTCCTTCTCCCATTCTTTTGGTGCCTGAGTATATGTTAAAGAACACTGACATGTATAGCCAGGCGCACACAGTGTTATTCTCAGCACTTGGAGCAGAGATGCATCTCTGCATCAAACACCTTGCAAAAAGAAGTTTCTCCGACCAAGGCTGAGACAGCGCAAATCTGACAACACTTGGCACTAGGAGATTGAACAAAATATAAGCCAGGAAGTCAGGAACTGGGTTAAGTCCCAGACATAGGGGTTTGACATTAAATTATAAAAAAAAATATTTGACATACACAGTCACATCATCTATCACTCTCTTTTATCAGATTTTAATGATATTGTTTGCACATTAACCAAGCTTTTGATGTTCATTCTAAATTCATTCCACACCTTATACAAATGGCTATACTGCCTATTGATTGATTGTTTCTATATTTATACAATTTGATTTAGTTAATGTCACCTATACACTCCTCTTACCCTCTCTCCTTTTCTGCTGAAAATATTCTTCACCAGGTCTTCTTCTTCATTTTGTGTCTTCATTGTGTGTTTGACCTACGACGTTTAATCGGGGTTTATTGCTAGAGCATCTCATAGATGAGTGGTTATGCTTGAGCAGTAGTAACTTATCAGGGGCCACAACACTAACAACAATGACAGCAGTTCTATCGTTCCAACCCGATTCTCACTGACAGACGGAATACGGAATAATAAGCCCCTGAGTCTTCTCCAGGAGTCTTCTCATTCATCTCTCAGCCAACAGCAATTCACCTGGACAACATTTCATCTATCCCAATCAATTCTCTACAGGCTTTAAATGGATGAATTCATTTAATACTCAGACCAGACTCAGAAAGTGGTATATTTGAAATAAATAATATTGCATATTATTTTCTGTCTTCCAAATGAAGTTAGTGAGTTTATTTATTTGTTTATTTACTTACTTAATTTACTTTACATCCTAAACACTGCCCGCCTCCTGGTCACATCCTTTTGCTATCCTCTCACCCTCCCATTTTCCTCTGAGAGGGTAGGGCCCCCCCCCCCCCCCCCAGGATATTCCCCGACCGTGGCATACCACAAGTTTCCTTAACTCACTCATGGTAGGAGTGAGATTTAAATATCTATTGACAGTGTCTTTTGCCTTACAGAAGCTTTGCAAATTTATGAGGTCCCATTTGTCAATTCTTGATCTTATAGCAGAAGCTATTGGGGTTCTCTTCAGGAAATTTTCCCCTGTGCCTATTTGCTCGAGGTTCTTCTCCACTTTACTTTCTATTAGTTTCAATGTATCTGGTTTGATGTGGAGGTCCCTGATCCACTTGAACTTGAGCTTTGTACAAGGCGAAAGGAATGGGTCAATTTGCATTTTTCTACATGTTGACCGCCAGTTGAGCCAGCACCATCTGTTGAAAATGCTGTCTTTTTTCCACTGTATGGTTTTAGCTCCTTTGTCAAAGATCAAGTGACCATAGGTGCATGGGTTCATTTCTGGGTCTTCAATTCTGTTCCATTGATCTACCTGCCTGTCACTGTACCAATACCATGCAGTTTTTATCACGATTGCTCTGTAGTACAGCTTAAGGTCCGGGATTGTGATTCCACCAGAGGTTCCTTTATTGTTGAGAATAGTTTTGGCTATCCTGGGTCTTTTGTTATTCCAGATGAATTTGCAAATTGCTCTTTCTAAGTCTGTGAAGAATTGAGTTGGAATTTTGAT
>JADRCD010201185.1:0-13919 GCA_019843815.1 Montemys delectorum
CTATCCCAGTGGCACAGGTGTCTCTGATTATGTGTACTGCATCGTGTTTCATTTCCCAAATCACAGATGCTCAGTGCTCTGAAAAGACTGTCGGAGCACCTTTCACTTCCCAGTGAGGCTTTTTCTTTTTCTTTTCTTTTTTTTTTTTTTTTTAAGTTTCATTGCATTATGATGAGACAAATTACATGATTTCAATTTATCTGAATTTGCTAACACTTAAAAACATATTTTAAGTAAATAGAATTAAATCACATTCTTGTTTTCCTTTTGTACCCCAACTCCTCCCAGAGACTCCCCTTCAATACCTACATTACCTTTTTTATCATACTCTTTAAAATTTATAAAATATTATAACAATAAAAATTAGTATTATAAAAGTTGTTTGATATAAAACAACAATCAATTAACAGTCTTATGTAGATGTTTGTCTACAGCAATACTGAAAATGCATACCTTTTTCTCAATATAAATTTTAAATAACTCCAAATGTATTAACTGTATATTTGAAAATAATACATCACTACTAATATTTTCTTAAATTAACATAAATACATAAAGTGTTTTTGTTTGTTTTGTATTTAGTAGAGCTTAAAATCTTGGCTCTTACTGTGGTACAAACCCAAAATAAGAACAATTTTTAGACATTGGATTTCATTGTAATAAGGCTGTACTTCAATGACCCTCACATCACCAAAGCATTTCACCTCCAATATAGTTAAGCTGAGAGTTGACAGTTCTGCTGCGCCAATGAATGAATTGTAGGCATGACTTTTGTATACAGACTTCCTGCTATGGTCAAAGATATTTGATTTGAGTGACTTTATTCTCAGCCCACAGAGAACAGGTTACATTCATTTAAGAAATGGTGTATGTATTAAGATGGTCTATTTATGAAGTCATTCACCAACTGTTTCAATGTACAATGAATGGTTCTGTTTGGAGGGTGGCACAAACATTAGGTGAGGGTAAGAATTTGGTTCATTGGCTGTGATAATTTGGAAAAGCATTCATCGCAGAGAAAGGGTAACTTATAAAGTCCTCTTCTTCAAACTTGATAAAAGACTTACAAACATCAAGCAAAGCATTCAGTCTCACTCTTTGTTGTTCTCTTACAAGTCACCTCCCAAGTTAATTGTCTGCATTTCTTTTGGGTACATAAATACTTTTGAAATATGTAAGCTGTTCTGAAAACCATAGTATAGTGTAAAAATATGAAATAAACAATACTACTAATAGAGAGGCTGAGATAGGAGAAGCAAGATTTCAAGACCATTATGTTGTACAATGACAGCAAGACACTGTCATGTACAAACAAGCTGAAAGTGTATATGGATTGTACAATATTGGACCTATTTCTCCAATTACCAAATTAGAGAGACCATTGTATGACAGCCCACAAATTTCTAATTCCTCATATTTTTGGATTTCAATTGATTAGGATATGTTGGTAATATTAATTTTCATTTTAAGATATTAAGAAAAAGTAATTGTCACTTCCTGTTGTTTTTGTTGTAAGAGGTGGAATTAGGTTTGTGTACATTTGTTGAATGATTACTTTCTTGCTTCTTCTGGGGTGTAGTTTTGCTCCTTATGTTGATGTTTTCCATCTATTATCCTTTGTAGGGCTGGATTTGTGGAAAGATATTGTATAAATTTGGTTTTGTCATGGAATATCTTGTTTTCTCCATCTATGGTAATTGAGAGTTTTTCTGGGTACAGTTGCCTGGGCTGGCATTTATGTTCTCATAGGGTCTGCCTGACATCTGCCCAGGATCTTCTAGATTTCATAGTCTCTGGCGAGAAGTCTGGTGCAATTCTGAAAGGTCTGCCTTTACATGTTACTTGACCTTTTTTTCCCTTACTGCTTTTAAAATTCTTTCTTTGTTTAGTGCATTTGGTGTTTTTATTATTATGTGTTGGGAGGAATTTCTTTTCTGATCCAGTCTATTTGGAGTTCTGTAGGCTTCTTGTATGTTCATGGGCATCACTTTCTTTAGGTTAGGGAAGTTTTCTTCTATAATTTTGTTGAAGATATTTACTAGCCCATTACATTGGAAATCTTTACTCTCTTCTATACCTATTACCCTTAGGTTTGGTCTTCTCATTGCGTCCTGGATTTCCTGGATGTTCTTGGTGAGGAGCTTTTTGCTTTTTGCATTTTCTTTGACTGTTGTGTCAATGTTTTCTATGGTGTCTTCTGCCCCTGAGATTCTTTCTTCTATCTCTTGTATTCTGTTGGTGATGCTTGCATCTATGATTCCTGATTTCTTTCCTAGGTTTTGTATCTCCAGGGTTGTCTCTCTTTCTGATTACTTTATTGTTTCTATTTCCATTTTTAGATTCTGGATGGTTTTGCTTACTTCCTTCAACTGTTTGATTGTGTTTTCCTGTAGTTCTTTAAGGGATTTTTGTGTTTCCTCTTGAAGGGCTTCTAGCTGTTTACCTGTGTTCTCCTGTATTTCTTTGAGTGTGCTATTTATGTCTTTCTTAAAGTCCTGTATCATCACCATAAGAAGTGATTTTATATCTGAATCTTGCTTTTTCTGGTGTGATGGTGTGTCCAGGACTTGCTATGGTGGGAGAATTGGGTTCTGATCATCCCAAGTAACCTTGGTTTGTGTTGTTTATATTCTTACGCTTGCCCTGCACCATCTGGTTATCTCTAGGCCTACCTGCCCTTGCTAAATCTGACTGGAGCCTGTCCTTCCTGTGATCCTGGTTGTGTCAGAATCCTCAGAATCACACTGCCTCTGTGATCCTGTGACCCTGGGCTTGTTAGAACACCTGGGAGTAGAGATTCCTCTGGGTGTTTTGGGCCTGACTGCGGAGCTTGTGCCCAAGGTCTGCTCAGGGCACTGGCTAGCCCAGACAGACCAGAAGAAACCTGAGCCACTGGGCCGGTGGAGTTCCTGTGTGCCTGATCCCGCTGGTCCCAGTTACTCTCAGTATTTGGATAGATGTTGTGTCCTCCTCACCTCTGATCCTGGGCGTGTTAGAGTGCCTGGGAGTGGACCTTCTTCTGGGTGTTGTGGGACTGGCTGCAGAGTCTGTGCCCAAGGTCTCTGCTCAGGGCACCAGCTGGCCCAGACAGTCTTAAGATGAAAAATTACTGAAAAAGATACCTTTATCTATAGAAATACTCTCTGCTTAAAATGTGTGTTTAACGTTGACATAGCCACCTACCTTTCCTTTTGTTGCTGTTACCATGGAAAAGAACTTCTTCTTTTGTCTTCAGTCTTTTTGTTTTTCTCTTTGTTTTTGTTTCTGGCTACAGGCTCTTACTGTGCAGCACAGGCTGGCTTCAAACAGGATGGGGTTGCAGCTCTGTGCCTTTCCATTTTCTCCTCTACTTTGAGAGCTTTATTAGGTATAGAATTCTAGTGTAGTGGTTCATCTGTAAGCTGATATCTTTGGATAGTTTTGGAAACCTCTCACATATTTTCCCAATTATGGCTTAAAATCAAACCTCTTTTTCATCCATACATTAGGATCTATAGTTTCAGCTCACAAATACCTCTCAGTCTTTCAAATTCCTATTCACTTTTAGTCTCAGTGTTCCTGTTTGATTAATTTGTACATATAGCTTTTGGTTCAGTGATTTTATCTTCTTCCTCTTCAAGACCACTAGTTGGTTAGGGTGGCACAGGCCTGAAATTCTAGCAGTAGGAAGTAGAGGTAGAGGGTTGCCATGGTTTCAAGACCAGCCTTGGTTTTGTAGTCAGATCTTGCCTCAAAATCCCAAGTCCTGGGAATATCTCGAAGGAGCTTTGTCTGGCATGTTCATGCCCCAATGTTTAATTCTTCTAATTGTGTGTGTGTGTGTGTGTGTGTGTGTGTGTGTGTGTGTGTGTGTGAGAGAGAGAGAGAGAGAGAGAGAGAGAGAGAGAGAGAGAGAGAGAGGGGTGAGACAGGAAGGAGGAAAGGAAGGACAGAAGGAACCTTTGTTAGCATTGGTGTTTAGCTTCCAGTCTCAGTTGTTATACTTTCACAGATTTACTTTATCACAGATTTACATTTTTAAGTAAATTACAATTCTCTGGCCAAAATCATCATTCTTAAATCCATTTTCTGCATCTTTGCCATTCTATTAGCGTACATGGTGACTTTAAAGTTTGGTTGGGTAACTTACAATGTTGTTTTGGGGTCTGTTTGCTTTCTGTTGTCCTTCCTGTTGGGCTACAGTCCTATTTCTTGGCATGGTTGAGGACTCGTTATCACCTTTTAATTTACAGGTAGACATCGCACATGCACAATGGGTTCAACCAGTAACCATTATGACTTGGTGAGTTGTAGTTATCATCTTTCCCCTTCTGGGCATGTAGAATGGGTCATGGGACAACACTCTGGAGTCTCTGATGATACAGGCTGCCTTATTTATTTATTTTAATGTCTCATTTTTTTTTTATTGAGGAACTGTTATTTAATATCCTCGTATTATGTATTGTTTTGAAAGGCCTCATTTGTCATTTGTTCTTCATTTCAGAGCCTATGATGTGAATTGTTTGTGATTTCTTCTGAGACCTAAGGATATTTACTGTGACATCCTGTGACCAGTTCTGAATGCTAGTTCATTTCTTACACTGAGATTGAAGAAATCAGGTTCCCTGCCTTTCCCAGGGCTCTACTGAGACTTACGGCCCCACTCCCAGGACCATGGCTGAGGAGCAGGAGTCTTAAGATGGCAATGTGAGAATTACCATCTCCTAAGTCATTCTGCCTCAGAACAGGAGAGTTCCTAGTGGGGAATGGCTCTCCAGAGCTTTAGTTATCTACTCGAGCCTCTCTTTGGTATCTCCCCTCTTCATGTGTCTAATTCTGTGTCTCTGCTCTTGTGGGAGTTTCACACAGTCTCTTCTGGCTTCTGTCCTCCAGCTCTGACCAATGTTCAAGTGTAAGCATGCAAGCTGACTTCACAAATGGCTTCTGCTTCAGAGTGGCAGCCAAACTCTAGCTTACCTTTCCGCTGTTCGTCATTGTCCGGAATGTGTCCCTTTGCATCCTCGTTCCTTTACAATCCTGTGTGATGCGTGGTTATTGTAAGAAGCATGGGCTTGCTATACGTTACTTCCTTATACAAAGCCATGGAGATCTAGGTTGCCATCCTTTGAAGCAGAAAACTGTGGACCTGTAATGGTATAGCAAAGACTTTGATTTTCCCTAAGGATCATTAAAGCACAAATATGCTAACTTAAGCATAAATTTGAAGCAGTAGACTTAAGAACAAAAGAAAACTCATTGCAGATCTCAAATTTCAATCTGGCGTGTGTGTGTGTGTGGGGGGACCCAAGTGAAAAGAGAAAGGTGAAGTAAGATATGGATTATATTAAAGTATTTTCAATTGTATTAACATAAAAGGAAGGGCAGTAAAAGCAGAAGATAGTCATAGTTGTCAGGGATGGCTGCACACCCATGTAATCTCAGAAACTTAAATAATAAACAGATTTAAGTTCAAGGGCTTCTCTAGACCTCTGAGTGAGATTTTCGTCAGAAACAAACGAACAGAAAATTGACTTTGGTAATAATTGCGGTTTGGAGACATATAACATCGTAGGACTGATTCTAGGAAATGTGTCCTAAGATAACACAAAGGTTCAGGACAGTAAATGCTAATGGCCTGACCTCTGACTATGAGGTCATGTGTTGGGAGGTAGCAGGAGAAGGCTTCTTCAGAGAGATAGTGATTAAGTTTCCTTACAGTGCTCACCAAAATTCCATGGCCTTCTATTGATGACTCGTCCTTTGTGTGATAAAGACCTTTTATGGTAAGCAGTGCTACAGTGCGAGTGTCCCTTAAATGCCCGCCTGGTAAATACTTAGCTGTCAGCCTATAATACTGGTAGGAGACATAAATACTTAAGAGGTAGGTCAGAGCAAGAAAGAGAAAGGTAAGTTATTGGGAGTGTCCTTGAAGGGCAGTATTGGGACCCTTACTCCATTTCTGTTATTCTGTTTCCTTCCTATGCTGGCATGCTATGAACAACTTACATTGAAACTCCTCCCACACGCCTACCACCACAAATCCCAGAACAGAGGGCCAACCAGCCTGGCATTTGCCAGTACTGACCTACACAGCTTGGGGGTTGACCTAACTGGGGTGACAGGAGAGAAAGAAAGGACAGACACATATACAGGAAAGTGGAGATCAGATGGATTGTGTGATCTGCTGCGGATACACCTGTAACAGCTGCAGACACACCTGTAGCAGCTACAGATACACCTGTAGCAGCTGCAGACACACCTGTAGCAGCTGCAGACACACCTGTAGCAGCTGCAGACACACCCGTAGCAGCGTGGATGCTCAATATATTTATTATGCACAGCAGGAAAGGAGGAGGAGGCAGGGAGTTAGCTAATCTTAGGAACTCTCAGTCTTCAGCTGTAGCCATGCAGCAGGAGGAAGCTATGGTAGATACTGATAGTGCATACAGTGTAAACGACTCTGAACAGAGGAAGGCCTTGCTATTCCCGTGGATTTAAGGCAATGGGATTCATGGCATGGCTGCTCTCCTGTCAACAGTACATATCTACTCAAGAATTTATTTATCCCGCACATGCATTGAGTTCCCCAATTCCGTGAGTCACAATGAATCTTTCTTTTTTTCTTCTTTCTTTCTTTCTTTCTTTCTTTCTTTCTTTCTTTCTTTCTTTCTTTCTTTCTTTCTTTCTTTCTTTTTTTTTTTTTTAGTTGCTTCTTCAGACCCACCAGAAGAAGGTGTCAGATCTCATTACGGTGGTTGTTAGCCACCATGTCGTTGCTGGGATCTGAACTCAGGATCTTCGGAAGAGCTGTCAGTGCTCTTACCCGCTGAGCCATCTCGCCAGCCCCCGAATCTTTCTTCTTTTTAAGTCACTTGCTTCAGATATTTTGTTAAGAAGTAGCAGAAATCTAGTTAATACAGAGGATAATGAAAACCCTTGGAAAGATTTGATTTCTAGTCCTCGGCGGACCTAACCCACCTCCGGCTCCCCCGTCCCCCGTCCCCTCCTCCCCGTAGACGCACATGCGCATGCGCACACGAAGGACCTAGCATGTCTTTGTTCAAGGGAATCAGTGCCCCTTGCTTATACAAACACCGTAGGGTTGGATTTGGTTTGATAAGCTCCACAAAACCCAATCTTTTTTCCCTTGGGTCAAAGAGATGGATTTATTGTCCCCATTACCCTTACATTCTTTTTCTACCTACTTTATCAGTGAAAACATCCTACTTTATTTTCACAAGTTAAAAAACAAACAAAAACAAAAAACAAAAAACCAGCGTGTTTGAAGTTACTGGAGCCGCTCCTGGCCTGGGGTCAACTTGTGGTACTGCTGCTTTGCACAAAAAGACTGCACTGCTGGCTCTTAACCATCCTAGAGCCTGACAGCAGCTGAGAGAACTACGGGAGATGGGAGAAAGCCTCAGCATGACCGTGGGCTGTCGTGGACCTGCGCCTTTCTTCTTCTTGTTGACCATCTGAAGTTAAAGGATGTTCAGGACCGATTTCTCCTTAATAGAATTCATTACTCGCAGCTGCAGAGTATCAAATACATACTTTTTTTTTTATTGGTTTCATTAATGATTTTGTGATAATGAGTTTTTAGGAGACCTGAAGAGAATGAGATGGGAGAAATTCATTTCTACTGCAAGGAAAATAAATCCCTAACCATTCCCCCCTCCCCTCACCCTATGAGAACAAGCTAGGGTTCCAGCAAGGAAGTGAGACGAATAATTTTTAAACCTGGCATGTTGTCTTAAGTTCTAAGTACCTTGTTTGCAGTGAGCCTTGAGCTAATTTCCTTCCAATCATTCTGTCATCAGTAGAATTTACAGAACAAGTCCGGGCGATTAGTTTCTTAGAACACATTAACAGTCCTTTTCGCACTTAACAAATGAGAAAAGTAGGCCCAAAGCAATTAAAAGGTTTTTACTAAAATGCCTGCTTGTGACAGGTAGTTTTGAGAAGGGAGGTACGTGACTCTGGGGTTTTTCTGCCCAATCGCTTGGCAATGACATCAGCTTTCAGAGGACTGTGGACGTCTCTACCTGTTATGTTACCGTTTGGGTCTTGCCTTGTTTTACGTTAGCCTGTTGGGATTGCTCTTCCACATGGATGGCTCCAGTTAATAACACCTGTTTTATTCAGCAGAATTTAGAGTGCCTTCTCATATGACGGCTTAGAGATAAGCGTCACTTCCATAGTTCACAATTTTAAACACGGACAAAGCACTCTGTTGTGAAAAAAACCGCTCCACGCCACTTTGTACACTCAGTCACCCTGTTCATCGCCTCATGGGCTGCTGCATCATTAGCTTCACACGTGGCTTTGAATGTGCACTTGTGAGTGCACAAGGTAGTACTTTACAAGTATTTACCCTCTGGGTTTGTTTACTTGCTGGTGAGATTGAACCTGTGGCCTCACACAAGCTAAGCATACACTTTAGCTGCTGCGGCATTGCGAGATCTTATCTCTTTTTGTTGGCAATTGCAACAGAAAATATGTGCCAAGGAGCGTTTGCTCATGACTCCTCAGGTTGACTGTGCATCAGCTGGATCCAAGAGGATCAGCTAGACTTGAGGAGGTTCAAGTCCGATCTGCTTTGTAAAGCTATGAGCTGAAGGACTATCAGCTCCCCAGTATGATCATTTTACAACCACGGTCACCAGCTACAAAGGACCTAGCAAGACACAGGACACATTACATCTTTTCTTTGTAACTTGTGTATATCCAGTTCCACACATACGATTTAGCCATGTGGCCCATTTATGTGTCGGTAGGAGCCTGGCATAGAGCTGCATGCTTGTGATTCCCCATACTTGAGAGGGTGAGGCAGGATGATTGAGAGTTTGAGGTTAATCAAACTAGGCCATGAGTCTGGAGCTACTTAGCAACACTCTGTCTATCTACAACACAGTCAATAGAATGGAGAAACATACTTCCCCTACAAGAGTGTCGAGTGGAGTGGATGCCTAAGGATGCTGATGATCAGTGTGGTTAGTATAGTATTATATTGAGGTAGCCAGAGCTCTGTTGGGGGTATAATCCACTTTCTCAATTCAGCCTGGAAAAGTTCATTTGTCAGCACACTTTGGTGCGTTCAGAGTTATGTATCTACTACTAGGTAGCTTGAAAATTTTTCTCTCAGCTCCTTCAGTCATTCTCTGTTCCCTTGTCCCTAGGCTTCAGCATCTATGAATGGACTGTGTCTGCAGATTTACCTCTTACAGATATTTCCTATCAACGGGGTCATGCAACACACACATTGTGACACATTGCTTGGCACACTGTATTTGTTTCGTCCACTGATTCTTGCGACATGCATCAATATAGTATTCCTTTTACTACTGACTAACCTCCCATTATTGAGATGTACCATCTGTGATGGTTAGTTTTAGTTATTGGCTTGACATAATTTAGAATCATCTGGGAAGAGAGTCTCAACAAATCATTGCATAGATTAGGTTGGCTTGTGGGCATGTCCTTGATGTCTGCAGTTTATGCGGGAAGTCAGCCTGAAAGTGGGAGACACTGCTGCCCAATTTTTAGACCTAGACTATCTCAGAGAACAAACTAGATGACATTACACGTTCATTTCTTTATCTCTGCTTTTGACTGTGGATATGTGGATATCTCTGCTTCAAACAGGCTACCTTGGCATCCCCGCTGGGTTGGACTGTGGTCTGGAATGGTGAGCTGACATAAATTCCTTTCTCCTAAGTTGCAACCCTCAAGGCATTTTTATTTATTTTTTTTTAAAAAAATCATTGCAACAAATATGAAACTAGGACATCACATGTATTATCTACTTGTTGGTTGGCAGGTATTTCGGTGGTTTCTACATTTTTACTAGCATGAACCCTGCTCTGATGAACATTTATTTGTAAACAATTTTTTTTTGTGGAGATATGCTTTCATTTCTCATGGTTATACACCTATAGAATTGGTAGTTCGGTAATTCCATGGCTAGGAATGTGAGGGTCTGCCAAAGTATGTTGCCCAGTTGAAGCTCAACGTTGCGACTACAGCACACCAAGGCTGCAATTTCTCTGTGCTCTCACCGAGCCCTGTTCTGGTCCGTCCTCTTTTGTTCCAGGGCTTCTGGTGGATCACAGGTGGGTCTGATACACTGTGGATTTCCTTAGCATTGTCTAGGTTAGTAACTGGGCTTGCAATTTGCTCTCTAGATATTGATAAGGCTTCCTTAGCAGAGAAATTATCCTTGCACAATTTTAATTGGACTATGTGTCTTGTTATTATTGGCTATGAGCTTTCATATCATGAACATCAGTTCATTATAATGGATTTTGAGATATTTTTTTTTTCTTGTGTGAGCTGACTTTTCACTTCCTTGCTGGTCTCATTTTGCAAACGAGAGTTTTTAGCTCTCTTGAAGCTGAATATATTTATTTTTTTTCCTTTGTTGTTTACGTTTATAATGTAGAACATTTCTGGTTCATTCAACCAGACCAACTGTTAAATAAAAAGAAAAAATTTCAAAAGATGCCATTTCTCTTTTTATTTCCTCAGACAAGAAACTGTTATTTATTAAAATTCCCATGGATTGCAAAATGTTCCAAAATAAGTTTCTTGAAAATAGCTTAGTCAATTCATTCCTGGAAGAAAGTCATTTCATAAGGGATATTGATTTATTCCTAACGTGCACTTTTTATTTCTCTCTCTCTCTCTCTCTCTCTCTCTCTCTCTCTCTCTCTCTCTCTCCCTCCCTCTCTCTTCCTTTATCCCTCTGTCTCTCCCTCCCTCCCTCCCTCCCTCCCCCTCCCTCCCTTCTTCTCTCCCTCTTTCTCTCCCCCCACCCCGTATTGCAATTTTAACCCATACTAGGCAAGTGCTTTCCCCCTAAGTTTATATTGCCAACCTTGTTTTACTTATTGGGGACAAAGTCTCATTATGTAGCCCAAGTTGGCCCAAATTGTGATCCCTCTGCTTCAGTTTCCCAAGTAGCCAGGGTTATCACTATAAGCCTCCATGCCTGCTATATGATTTTCTATTATTCTTAGATGTTTTATTTCCATGTTCCCTATGGAGGATATTGGAAGAATTTTTGCCTCTTTTTCTTTGAATGCTCTCCCCTAATTTTATGAATATTATTTCATCTTCTTTTATTTAGTATGAGGTCACAGCTAGTGGTGACTCCTATTTTGCACTTCCCAGCTATAATTTAAATTTGGTTCAGTGGCCTTTTTAGGCTGCTCAGACTGGCCTTCAACTTCTATGTTCAATTCATCCTTTCTCTGCGTCCCTAGTGCTAGGATAACCAGTGCATGCCAAGCACACTTGGTTGTTGATATTAAATTCAACCTAGTCACATCTCTTAGAAGAAAATATCTAAGTGAGAGTTGTGCTGTCATTCCCAGAAAGTCAAATGTCCCAAGGAGACATACAGTATTGGAAAGATCTGGAACATTTTTCAGAGCACTGATCCAGGTTGGCAGTCAGTGGTTTGGCCGTTATCGTTACTATTCTGGGAATGACATTAGAAGCACAGGCCTTTGAGGGCTCCTGTTTCCAGCGTAAAGGCCTCTTACTCCTTCGTCTAGAGTGCTGGAAGGTGTGTTTTCATTCGCTGCACACCACCTCTCAATGCCAGTGGGCATTGCTCACTTCAAGATCACTCAGGGACTCTGCAGATTACTAAATGGCTCTGACTGTTCTTGATAGTGCATTAGATAAATGAATAAGTTAGTGGCATTAGAACATAATTAAATTCAAATCATGGGCCCAGCACTAAAGCATGTTTTCTCTGAGAGCGTACCGCTGTCTCTTCAAGTCTGCTCCCGAGAGCAGATGATGCCCTCCGTCTATGCACCTCGTTAGTGTGGGTTGTCCTGAGTGCTATCCCGTCCTTATTTTTGGTGACAGCAATGGTCCTGCTAAATACTGACCTTGGGAATCCTCTGGAGGTAGGGCCAAGAAAGAAAGATAAGAATACATTAGGTAGCTCCAGCTTGGCTCAGCTTGGCATTTGAAGAATGATCTGAATAGAACTTTGCTTGTATTCATTTAATTTCTTCCTCCTAAGAAGGCCAAAGAACTCTATAAATGTCACTGGCATCATCTGTGTAGCTCCAGTAGCACCTAAAAGCTCCAATTTCTTTCCTTCCCTTTTTATTGTTTTGAGACAGGATTTCAGGTTGGAATCAATCTTACTATCCCCCTCCTTGAGCTCTTGAGAGCAGCCACCCTGTGAGGCTCACAGAAGGCATTTGGATGGACCTCGTTTCTAATAGCTGCTACTTCTGGTAGCCCATGCTCGCTGGGTTTTTACTGAAGTAAAAAGTATGGCTGAAGCTATTTTATCAAGAAAGTCTGGGAAGAAAGGAACTTAGCTCCATAGAGTCCTCTCACATGTCAGGTGATCAAAGGTGTTTAATATCAGCACACTCTTGTGATGGGTTTTCTTATCTTCATCTACTTTGAATGACACCACTGAGGCCAGTGTGGGGAAAGTTGTGCAGCTCTTACATGGGAGAATTGGGTTAAGTCTTGCTCTTGCTTCCTCTCACACGCCTGTACTGCCTTGAAGAGGAAACCATGAAGAGTTAGAGCTTAGGACAGCAGGAAAGTGGAATCATATGTCCCTGAACTAGGTGACCTCAAGCCCCTCCTGGCTCACACAATAATGTGTATGCATATGTGCTTGCTTTTCCCTATAAGGGCCTAAGACATCTTTCTCAATAACTCTGCATATTTTATAGGACAGAAGGTGACTCTCTGGAAATGGTCTTTTTCTGGGGAAGGCTAAGTGCAGCAGAATTCTGTTGCAAATTTGACTTATTAAGAATGGCTAACGGCGGGAGCAGAGGTTGTCCCTGACTCTTTTGCCTACTCGTGGGACCCTTTTCCTCCTACTGGGTTGCCTCAGCCGGTCTTGAGGTGATGTTGTGTGCCTCGTCTTATTTTAGCTGTTTGGTTGATGTTCCTGGGAGGCCTGCTCTTTTTTGAAAGGGAGGCAGAGAAGAGGTGGATCACGGGGAATGAGTCGGTGAGTGGAAGAGACTCAGGGGAGAGGAGGGAGGCAAAAGTGTGACACGGATGCAATATATGAGAGAAAAATGGGGAAGTTATAAAGAAAAAAAAAGGGGTGGGGGTAGCTAGAGATGGTGCTCCTGGACCTTGTCACTCTTTACAGAAGGATCTGAGATAAGAATGCACAGGAAGGGTGAGGCTCTATGAATATGATCAAAATGGGGGCTTAGAATTCCTCTCTCTCTTTCCCCCCTCTCCTTCTCTTCCTTCCTCCCCTTCTCCTTCCCTTCTTCTCTCCCTCCCTCTCTTTCTTCCTTTCTTTCTGTGATAAGGTCTCCCAAAGTAGCACAGGCTTGCCTCAAACCCAAGATCCTCCAGCCTTAGCATCCCAAGTCATGGCGTGTTACATGTGTGCACAGCAATTCCAAAATCGAATCTATTGTCAATGTACCTTTACTAATCTGTTTCTTTTGTCAAACACTGAACCCATGGTTTGATACACGCAAGCACTGTACCACTAAGCCACATTCCCAACTCCCTGATAGTTTGTTAGGGGGGAAAAAAAGAGATTTTTCTTCCATTATGCCACTGAGATTTGATGACTTATCTGTTACCACAACCCAGCTTGCCTATGCTGAATGATGCAATAATGTATTGAGAAGATCACATGTTCTTTCTTTTTTCAGTATCTTTCCTCACCCCTTGTCTTTGTTAGGGTTTCTATTCCTGCACAAACATCATGACCATGAAGCAAGTTGGGGAGGAAAGGGTTTATTTGGCTTACACTTCCACATGGCTGTTGATCACCAGAGGAAGTCAGGACTGGAACTCAAGCAGGTCAGGAAGCAGGAGCTGATGCAGAGGCCATGGAGGGATGCTCCTTACTGGCTTGCTTCTCCTGGCTTACTCAGCCTGCTCTCTTATAAAACTCAAGACTTCCAGCCCAGAGATGG
>JADRCD010201187.1:0-11091 GCA_019843815.1 Montemys delectorum
TTTTTTTTTTTTTTTTTAAATGTAATTCATAGACATTACAGTTTACTTTTTTGTATGTATTTTGAGACATGGCTTCCCTTGTTAGCCCTGGCTGGCCAGGAGCTCACTCTATAGCCCAGCTGGCCTTAAATTCACAGCAGTCCTTCAGCTTCTTGAATGCTAGAGGTACGAGTGTGAGCCATAATGCTTGGCTTTAGTTCACCCATGTGTATTATACAGCTTGGTGGTTTTAAAAAACTATATTCACAGAATTCATTGTCCATTGCCATCATCCATTTTTGAACATTTTCACCTAAAAAGGAAATCCTGTATCTAAGTCAAATCACTGTCCTCCTCACCCCCATCACAGCATCCTCTACTCACAGGCCACCCGAGGTTTCACCCTCTTGTGAAATAGTTACCCATTCACTGGTGGATAGACATTTAGAGTTTCTGCTTTCGGCTGTTAGAAATTATGCTGCTTATGTGTCTTTAAGTTTTTACGTAGACATGCTGTCATGTTGCATACACACACACACACACACACACTCAGAAGTAGAATTATTGAGTCCTCTGGTAACTATGTCTAACTTTCTGAGATTTTATTTTACACATACTTTGGCATGGTGTGTGTGGAGAAAGAGTACAACCTGTTGGAGTTGCTTCTTTTCTTCCGTATGGGTCCTGGGCATTGAACTTAGGTCATCTGGCTTGGTGGCAAGTGCCTTTTTCTATTGAACCATTTTGCTAGCCCCTTTCTCATCTTCCAGACTATTTCCTGGTGTGGCTACACTATTTTATATCCCTAATAGTAATATATAGGAGCTTGAGTTTCTCTACATTATTGCCAACATTTAAGATCATAATAATCCTTGTGAATGTGACATGATACCTCTTAGTTTTGTGAAAGATTGAAATTGTCTCAGCTTTTCTCTTCTACTGATAGAAGCTTTCAAAGCTCTCTCTATCCTTGTATACAACCCTTTCCCTCCCCACTTACTCTGGGACCTGTCTTTAGTTCTTTTATTGGGCAATTATTTTGTGTTCCTGTTCTGCTAGAGTCAGAGACTCAGATAAGATCTCTATAGAAATTACAAAGTATATGAGAGAAGTTTTTTTTAATTTACTTATATACTTTACTGTTCATATATAACTAAAAGAAAGGTCTGTTTTTCACATAATAGAAAATTAATTTTAGGTGATAATCAGGAAAGCTTTATGAGCAAGATAGAAATGGATCTGATTTAGATGATAAAAATGCTCACCTTGTATTTTGTTTCTGAGCATTGGGTTTATTCTTTTCTTCAGTGTTCTGCTTAGTAATAACTCCAGTTTGGCTCTTTTAGTTACAATAGTTTATTAATGTATGTTTACATAACAATTTCCAAAATAATGGAGCTCATTATTAGCGTGTTCTTAGTGTTTTCACACCATTGTGTCCTAGAGCATGGCTAGAACTGTCATAGAGTATTTTGTTGTGTTGAAGGTGTTTCCTTGAGAGTGTAATGTACTCTCCTTACTTTTTTGAGATTATCTTAAACATAATAGTTGAGGTGATGGTAATACTGAATATAGAGTCTCACACAAGTTAAATGTAATTCATTTAATCCCATGTATTTAGAATTTCAGTGAGTTTTTTTTGTTTGTTTGTTTTTTGTTTTTGTTTTTCAAGTTAAGAACTGCTCTTTCTCTTTGTTTCTGTAGCTTCTGCCATATGAACAGTCTTCCCTTTTGGAACTCATAAAGACTGAAAACAAGGTATGTGACCCTTAACCCAAGTGCGTTTAGAAGATGTTTTCACTGGTTACAATGTACTCTTTCTGTGTTTACTTACAAAACCAGGTCCTGAACAAAGTCATCACTGTTTATGCTGCACTCTGTTGTGAGATCAAGAAATTAAAATATGAGGTAATTGTTTACATTCTTTGAGATCATTTAAAAGTAAGTGTAGGTGTGGTGTGCGGTAAATACCACTAAGTGACCCACTTAAAATGCTAGTGATGCTAGCAGTCCTAGTAGTAAGGGCTCCGTACTGTGACCCCAGCATTCACTGAGCACCTATGTGCATTGGTGACTCAGGTGACATGGCAGGTGAGGAAGAGGTGAAGAAATTGGGGCTTCAGCGGATGTCACTGTAGTCTGCACATCTCCAGAGTGGGCAGTGATACCTGACGCGTGGAACTTTCTATATGGGTTTGGAACCACTGAACTTTGGTGGACATTAGTAGACATCATCATTTCTCCTCTCCCTTCTATATTCTGTAACGGCTGACTGACGTGGGAAGATGTGGGTGATGACGTGGTCACATGACCAAGTGAAGGCTGAAGCAGGAGGCTGAGCTTTCAGCCTCAGCGCTTGCCTTTGTTACTGAATTTATTTGAAAGCAGTTTCTGAATTTTGAAGAAATTTATCTGTAAATGATGGAGTGTCATGTTTTTAGAGAATTAAGAGCATAAGAATTTGAAAACAACCTTTTAAATAATTTTAATTTCCTTTAAAACAGGCTGAAACTAAGTTTTATAATGGTCTTCTGTTTTATGGTGAAGGAGGTAAGTCAAAATTTTAGAATTGCGTTTGTTGTTCCCTTTTAAGAAACTTTAGTGAACAGAAAGCTAACAGACTCTAGAACTTACATGACTGTAGAGTGTATAGAGAAACAGCCAACACATTTAAATAGTTTATTTATTTATGTGTGTGTGCATGTGTGCATACATGTGTGTGTGTTCACAGAGCCACCGTATAGGTGCTGTGAACCTAATTCTGGTCCTTTGGAAGAGCAGCCAGGCACTCTTAGCTGCTGCGCCATCTCCAGCTGCTAACAGTGTTTCTTTGTTGTTCACTGGTTTGGTTAAACAAGTGAGGAATGGAATGGTGAGGCAGCAGCACATTCTCTAGGGTGACAGATGGTCAGTGAGGACGTCCTGTGTGGGCCATAGCTTTGGGTCTGCTTGACAGTGAGGCATGGCTGTTTGAAGGTGTATATAGTTCATGACATGTCATTTTTTTCTTTAGTGTAAAAGTCCAGTGTTTTCAGTACTGTGTGCGAGTGAAAGAATGTTACCCTTTTTCTTTGTTGCTGAATTTAAATAAAAAGCCTGAAGTAAAATTGATGCTGCTTTTTAAAGCTACAGATTCCAGCATGGTGGAAGGTGATTGCCAAATTCAAATGGGAAGATTCGTTTCATTCTTACAGGTAACTCCTTTTTTTTTTTTTTTTTTTAACTATCCCTCAAACTATTTATTTACTTATTTGAGGTAGGGTCTTATTAGGTAGCCTTGGCTGTCTTTGTAGACTAGGCTGGCCTTAAACTCGTAAGAGATTCACCTGCCTCAACCTCTTCCCATCCTGGGATTAAAAGTGTGTACCACTAGTCATGGCTGAGCCTTTTAAAATTTTTCATCGAAATTACACATAATTTAAGGTTTAGAACTTTGAATTGCTGAGGACTTGTGCATTCTGAGAGTGAGCTATTTACTTAGCGTGAGGTTATAGTGTGGGAGATCATAATTCCTAAACAATTTATAAGGGATTTTTAGGAGAAGAAGGTATCAAGAGACCTGAACAATTCAAAAATTGTTTTAATAATATCTTTTTATATGTAATTTGTATAATTTCATTTATGAACAATTTATAATCTTTTTTTAACTTAAAGATTTTTTGGGGGGGACTGGAGAAATGGCTCAGTCATTAAGAACACATGCTGCTCTTCCAGAGGACTGGGATTTAATTCCCAGAACCCATACATATGGTGGCTCATAACTGTCTATAACTCTATTTCTTCTTTTGTTTGTTTGCTTGTTTTGTTTTTTCGAGACAGGGTTTCTCTGATAACTCTATTTCTAAGAGATCCATCCAGTACTCTCTTCTGGTTTGGGCACTAGGCACTCTTGATGTACAGGCATACATGCAAACAAGACCCATACACATAAAAGTAAAATAAAATTTTAAAAAATGTTGTTTTTGTGTGGTAGAGGTGGCTCATTGGTTACGAGCATGTACTGTTTTTTTGCAGAGGACCCTAGTTCAGTTACTTGCACCCTTATTGGGGGCTCATAACTACATGGAACTTTGTCTCTAGGGATCCAATGTCTGTGGTCTCCATCGGTACTGCCACACACATGTGCATGCATATACACAGGCACACACATACACATATGCTTGAAAAAGAAAATAAGACTTTTTTGAATTATTTTTGTTACTATTATAAACTATGCACGCTTGGGCAAACGCATCCACATCCACACACACGTGTGCGCACACACGCGCGCACACACACACACACACACGCACGCACGCACGCACGCACGCACGCAATTAATCACACAGGAAGAATTGGAAAGCTGGAAGAACAAAATAGTGAAGTCTTCAGAAGAAGCAGGTCACATTTCCTCATCTAGGGACAAAAGAGAAATGGGTATGTTTGTGAGATCGTCTCTGGCCGCTTGGGGAGATAGTCTTCATGGGACTAGTGCTCACACCTCCGAGGATGTGGCCCTGCATGGATGCAGCTGCCTCTGAAAAGCAGCTTGAGGTTAGGCTGGGAGTGCTGAAAGAATCGGTCTAGCTCTCTGCTGCAAGCTGCTGCTGTGGAGGTGACTATAGATTATCTGATGGAAGGACAGCCTTTGCTGCTTTCCTGTCACGTTGTTGGAACCTGACGGGAAGGCTGCTACAGTAATGTGGTTTAAAGAGTCAATGAATATGAGTTTTTCCTTTTAGTTATATTAAATTTGTATTTCTGTTGGTGATATTGCATTTGGTATGTATGGTAAATGGAGCTCTCAGCCATTGTGCCACAATCCTCTAGGGGCTACTGATTCAAGTGACCAGAGTCTAGCAAACATGACCTTTTCCTGTCTGTTCCTTGGTGTAGGGGTAGAGTCCACTTCTTCTGGGTTGCCTCTGTTTTGTTCATTTAGCTTTCCATCTTCTCTGTACCAAATTACCTATGTGAGATGCCCCCCTTATAAAGGAAAGTAAGTATTGATATAAAGGAAATATTGATATAAAGGAATGTATTGATATATATATATATATAACTCATAATGGATTACAGATAGTAAGAAGGTTACTATAGTAAAACAAGTTAACATGTCCATCATGTCACATAGATGCTTATGTCACTTGCATTGGCAAAAGTTTTGATGATACAAAGCTATGATACTATGTATAGAATACATAATTATGTACAAATGGGCATTATATATGTAGATTGAGAATCACTAGTGTGAAATGCTACCAGACCTAAAATTGTTTGAATATTAGTAAAACATCACCAATGGAAAATTCTGTACCCCAAGGTAAAAATTACCTATAGACTATATGTAGAAATGAATTTTGTGTTTGGATTTCTTTCTATTCCCTGGCTAAGGTATCTTATCACCTATGTGTAGACACTCTTGAATGGAGAAAACTCTGCAGTGTGCAGTACTTGTGTTCTGGAGCATTTAGACCGGGTGTTTATCTTACCCAGGATAGCATGTCTTCTGTCTGGCAGTAACATGGCTGCTGTATCTGTGTTTCAGCTCACTTTCTCAGCGTGTCTTTTCCCACTCTTGCACCCTTTCAGTGTTGTCTGTTTCTTTGCATTCCTCTGAGACCTCATGTAGCCATGTTCCATACAACAGTGTTGGTGCCACAGTATGTGTGTGAGAGTGCCTTGTATGTTGATTGTCCGAGAACAGAGTCCCTTTTTTTGTTTTCCGAGACAGGGTTTCTCTGTGTAGCCGTGGCTGTCCTGGAACTCACTCTGTAGACCAGGCTGGCCTCAAACTCAGAAATCTGCCTGCCTCTGCCTCCCAAGTGCTGGGATTAAAGGTGTATGCCACCACTGCCCAGCCAGATTGTCTTTAAAATAGCACTGTAAGCTAATGATGCTCCTCAGGTGTCTACGGGAAAGCTGCAAGTGGGTGTATCTGGATTCTGTCTTTCTTTTAAACCAGCTGACAGTCTTTTAATTGATACTTTCTCTGTTTCTGTCTCACGGAGTCGTTATGTATCTGCACTGATTTCTGCTTTTACGTCATGCTTTCTGCTTTTTTATTTTTCTGTTACCATTTAACCCTCAGAAGTTTAATAACAAATGTAAAACAAGCTGTTTGAAATTAGACTATTAGGTAACACATTCAAGATGCCTGTATCGCAGCACTCCCTGCACTGAAGGCTGAGTTAAGGTCGTGAGTTCAAGACTAGTCTGGCCTATGTAACAAAAACCTGTATGAAAAAAACTCTTTGAAGTTCAAAGACTTTAAATTGTGTTTAGGTCTCACTGATAGCTGTGTAAAAGTTCATTGTCTAGACATCATCAAATGTATTCCGTGAGTGTGTGTGTGTGTGTGTGTGCGTGTGTGTGTGTGTGTGTGAGAGAGAAACTGGGGAGACCAATACATAAAAAACAGTGAAAATTGTTCAGGGCTTATAGTTTAAAGTAAGTGCAAGTTTAATAAGGTTTTAAGTATTTTAGATGGAAATTTGTTCTATAAGGCTAAAAGTTGAAAGCTTTAAAAAACATTGTCAGAAAGTCTAGGTATGGTAGATCTGAATTAATAATTACTGATAAACATTCTTGGATAAGTGGTATGCACTTTTGTGTGTCAAGCTGTATATATGTATTTTTTTAAAGAATTATTTATTTTCTGTATATGAGTAGTACACTGTAGCTGTTCTCAGACATACCAGGAGAGGACGTTGGGTCCCATTACAGATGGTTGTGAGCCACCGTGTAGTTGCTGGGAATTGAACTCAGGACCTCTGGAAGAGCAGCCAGTGCTCATAACCGCTGAGCCATCTCTCCAGCCCCATCCATATAATTAATTAAAGATAACAAATGAGCTAGGCAGTAGTGGGAGGCAGAGGCAGGTGGATCTCTGAGTTTGAGGCTAGCCTGGTCTACAGAGCAAGTTTCAGGACAGCCATGGCTACACAGAGAAACCCTGTTTTGGGGAAAACAACAACAACAACAACAACAAAAGATGACAAGGGAAGTGACATAAAGTGAATTGTGGAGATTGTTTTCTATCCTTGTTACACTTGTAGGCTGGCAGCCATTTTTACTCTTTAGATCTTCATCCATTTATAGGGAAGGGATGATCTGCCCTGCCATTTAGGAGCTGCATGAGTGACTGAAACAGTAGACTCAGAAAGTGGTGAAATTGTGAAATGCAGGAGTAGCAGAGGGAGGAATGAGCCGACCTGTAGGAAAGGAGAGAAGTGTTGATTGCTTGAGGGATTCTGAGCTCTGCCTGCTGGGTAACTAGAGCTTTACTTGTGTTATAGCATGCAGTCCAAATATTTCTACATTGAAAAAGCAGCCATGTAACGTGTCCTCACGTTGTCATTTCAGGAACTGTCCTGCTTTGTGACGAGATGCTATGAAGTGGTGATGAATGTAATCCATCAGCTGGCCGCCCTGTATATCAGCAACAAGTAATCACCGTACAATCAGTCTGGTTTTTATAAAATAGCAGTGAGGGCTTTTTGAAAAAAAATAGTTATTAGAAATAGCTTATTACCTGTTTACTCAGTATCCATGCTTCGGGTGTTCAGATACTACTGGAAGTGTGTTCTTTTTTAATGTGTGTGTGTATTTATAGATAAGTGAGATTCCATTCTCACCAACTTTTTGAACCTGATTTTGTCTGAATGAGAATGTTGGCAAAAAAGTTTTAAAGATGTTTGATCATAGAAAAAAGCTGATGCAGAATTAATCATGCACAGTGTTTGTTTTTCTCTGTGTACATTAGTGGTTCTCTGTTTCATAAAGCTAGGTGACTTTTCTTGAATAGGACATAAAGTTGAACTTTTTTATTGCTTATTATTGTGGTATAGCCCTAGAAGTTTGATATCTTGCTTCTCAGTAAGAGTAAGAACTGAAGAACCAGTCTGACATGTTCTTAAAGGTCTTTTCCCAAGTGCCAGTTTTGATAGAGTAAATGATTATAGTTGATAATTGAGAAATTCCAATAGTTCATTAATTTTTTTCCTTCTGCTTTTATGGCAAGGCACATTCTTTAGATTTAAAAAAGTAAGGTTACTGATTGGCCCGTTGTCAGGACTTTAACCCACGAAGGCACAGCAAGGGGAGCCCAGGCTCTGCTCTGGCTTGTGCCTGCAAGTTTGAGATAAATACGTGCTACAGTTGTAAGAGCTTATGTGCCTGAATTTATATCTGGAGTTTAGAATGGACTGTGACCAAAAATGATTTTTTTAAACTTGTATGTTATTTTATTATAGGATAGGACCCAAAATTATAGAGACAACTGGAGTTCATTTTCAGGTAAAAGTTAATCTTTCTATTTTTCCTAAGGATTTGACCGATTAGGACATACACTAATGCTAGCCTGCCACCCCTGCTTCTATGTCCCCATTCTTTATGTAGTTGATGAGCCATCACTTGCTATGATCTGGCACTTGTGCTTTTTCCCAGTAGTGCTCCACTGCAGATTTTCTGTTGTCAATAAACAAATCTTTAGCATCACAATTAAGGAGGAGATATTAGGTAAAATATACTCGATTTAGGCTGGTGGTACCATTTGTGGGTCAGACCTGTATCATAATAAACCAGTTGATGCCTCCTTTCACGAATTTAATAATTAACCCAATGTGTTTTACTTTAAAAGTTCACATGAGACTTCTAACTAGTGACTAAATGATAATCATTAAAGGTTTTTTGACAGACTATGTATGAGCACTTGGGAGAACTGCTAACAGTCTTACTTACCCTGGATGAGATTATTGATAATCATGTCACGCTGAAAGACCACTGGACTATGTACAAAAGGTATGTCAACCAAAACGTTTTTAATTATTTTACTTTGGACAGCTGATGTGCTAATTTTAGTAGTAGAAGTTAAGATACTAATTTTTCTGATTCTTTAAAAGACCTAGAGATCTATACTGGAAGGGAATTCATTCCCAATATTTACTTTTATTTGTGTGTATGTATATGCGTTTATGTCTGTCTGTCTTCATGTGTGTCTACAGATGTGTATGGGAACTTAGAGAGGCCAGAAGGCGGGCCTGGATTCCCTGGAACCAGAGCCATAGGCTGTAATGAGCCATCTGATACGGGTGCTGGGAACCAGACTCAGGCTTCCTCCGTAGGCAGGAAAGTATTTCTCTGGCCCCATCATGTCCAGTGTTTTCATCAACGCAGCCAGCCCCATTTGTAGATAGGGCTTTGTTCTCAAACTGTTGCAGGAGGGTTATGATTTGTTCTTTTTACTGCATTCTGTTCAAGTGAAAGTTTGTGCCACACACTTTATTAAACACTTTGGAACAGTCTTTTACAAATAGGCACAAAATGTTTGTTACACAGAACAACAGGCAATGAATTTAAGGAGGTAAAAAAGGATAAACATTTTATTAGGATTGCTCCATTACATTTTCCATGTGAAGAGCTGAGTAAGAATAATACATACAAATTTTTTTGGAATATTTGTAGCTTTTAAGAATTTGATAGGTAGATATATCTTTCTTTAAATCTTCTACAAGGTTGCTGAAATCTGTCCATCACAACCCTTCGAAGTTTGGAATTCAGGATGAAAAATTAAAGCCCTTTGAGAAATTTTTGCTGAAGCTGGAAGGGCAGTTACTTGATGGAATGATATTCCAGGTAAGTGGAGCTGTATCAGGGCCAGCATATGTGTTCTTAGACGTCAGTGCAGATCAGAACTTCAGTAGAATACTTTTGAATTTTTTTTCTTTAGAAAGTGCTTTGGTTTTTAAAAAGTAGTCACTATTAATATAGTAAAGCATAACTCAATATCTAATAATAACCAAAATGGAAAGTTACTTAAAATGAGGGGTTTAAAATTAAACTGCAAAAAGTTTAAAATCGAATCAGGCATGTTGATGTATACCCTTATAATCCAGCACACAGGAGACTGTGCAAGTCTAAGGCCAGCGTCTGGTGAGTTCTAGGTCACCTTAAGATACATAGGAGACCCCATCTCAAAAGAAAATAAAGACAAAAATCTAAGGATTTCAAAATCTAATCATTTGCATTAAATATTGTTTGTTACTAGCTCCTAGATTAGGTTTTTAAGGTTGCTTTGAAGAACTCTGAAGGGCTGGGATGTAGTTTGCTGGTAGAGCACTCACTTCTTTGGCATGCTCAGGTCCTAAACCTGTAAAGGAACAAATCAGAGCCCAAGCAAACAATAGGAAAGCTTAGTTAGTTCTTGTGCACCAGTGGATGTGGTTTGGATCCTTCTTAATTAAAGTGAACTGAGACCAGTTAAAAACATACGACTTCCTCATTGTACAGATGGACCCTCACAGTGCTGCCAGAAATTCCATCTACTCTGTCTGCTTCACATTACTTTTATGTTACCACAGTTTTGATAGATTGGCTCCAGCTCTTTGTTCTTTTAGTAATCTCTTAGATACAAAAAGTAGTTATTGTAGCTCTTTTTTTCCTGGGAAATTTCTACACATACAGGATTCGAGGAGCTGGGCATTGTGACCGTGCCCGTTGTCTCCTAGCATTGGAAAGGTCTAACAGGATTATCATAAATATGAGGACACCTTGGCTACAGAGCGGGACTCTGCTCGAGTGCACGTGCGCGCGCACACACACACACACACACACACACACACACACACATGCGCGCGCGCACACATACATACACTCACCTGCCCACCCACCCCTCCATCCTAAAGGGCAACACTCTTTAAACAGGATGATGCATGTGGAGAGATGACTCAGCAGTTAGGAGTGCTGGCTTGAAGCAGACCTGGGTTTGATTCCTAGTACCTACATGATAGTTCACAACTATCAGCAACTCCAGTTTCAAGGTATCTGGTACTCTCTCTGGGTTCTGTAGGCAGTGCATGCCTGTGGTGCAGAGACATACATGTAGGCAAAACACTCATACATGTTGTCTTAGTCAGGGTTTCTATTCCTGCACAAATATCATGACCAAGAAGCAAGTTGGGGAGGTGTCTTAGTCAGGGTTTCTATTCCTGCACAAACATCATGACCAAGAAGCAAGTTGGGAGGAAAGGGTTTATTCAGCTTACTTCCACATTGCTGTTAATCACCAGAGGAAGTCAGGACTGGCACTCAAGCAGGTCAGGAAGCAGGAGCTGATGCAGGGGCCATGGAGAG